>QZGG01000156.1:0-229313 GCA_006409495.1 Sedum album | reverse complement strand
ATGCTCCCATCGCCTTTGAAAGCAAACTTAGGGCGAGTCACATGTCTCATGCATATGACTTTTACAAGCCAAACCTCGCTAGTGAATACCCAGTAAGTTCTCTCAGTGTTTTGAATTAGTTAGATACTTAGACATTATAAAATAGTTTTAATCATTTTTTTCAAAATAGGTTGTGGATGGGAAGCTCTCACAGACTTGTTATCTTATGGCTTTGGATTCCTGTTACAAGCGCTTTTGTTCCAAGTGAGTTGTTTTACCTCTCCAAATCTTGATGCGTTTAGTTTTAGAATTTAAGCTGTAGATACCATAAATACTCGCTTATATTCGTCAGGTATGAAAAGCTTGAGGGTCAAAAGTTTTCAGTTTCTGATGCAAGCTACTTTGTTTTCCATTCTCCCTACAACAAGGTAATCAATTATAAACTCCTTATGCATCTTGTTCAGTTGTGTAAGAAGAGCCTTTTTATCTATTACTGGTCTGAACCATTGTGTATAATTCGTTCCAGCTTGTACAAAAAAGCTTTGCCCGCTTGCTCTTTAATGACTACCTAAGTGGTGCTAGGTGAGTTCTGTACTCAAGTATTGCTGACACCATTTTACCGTGCTGTTAATGTTTTCTAAAAGCATATTAACATTTTAAATAGCTATATCGATGAATCTGCCAAAGAAAAGTTTGCTCCATATGCTTCCTTGACAGGCGATGAGAGTTACCAGAGTCGAGATCTTGAAAAGGTTTTAATTTTTCTTATAAAAGATGGATACTTTTTCTTTGGAAGATGATTTTGAGAACTGAGACTCGGTCTATCAACAGGCTGCTCAGCAGGTCTCTAAGCCCTTTTACGATGAGAAAGTTCAACCCACTACTTTGATACCAAAACAAGTTGGTAATATGTACACTGCATCTCTTTATGCAGCATTCGCATCGCTCCTCCACAACAAGAGTAGCTCGTTGGTAAGCAACGCTTTTGTTAGTACTATATGCATACCAATTTCTCTTCTTATTTGATGCAGTTATTTAACTGGTAAATTATATCTTCCATTAAACTTTTTTTTCTCAATGGAATTGATGTCGCAGGCTGGCCAGAGGGTCGTGATGTTTTCATACGGAAGTGGTTTGAGTGCCACAATGTTCTCATTCAAACTCAGCGAAGGTCAGCACCCCTTCAGCCTGTCAAACATAAAAGACGTCATGAACGTAGGAGAAAAATTGAAGGCAAGGCACGAGGTATTTTAAGTATATCAAACCCTTCACATCATTTTATTTTAAGTAGTTACAGTGATAAACTCAATAGCCACAGTTATTCCAATATTTAAACTCTTTGAATATTTTTGATCAGTCGCCACCAGAAAAATTCGTCGAAATCATGAAGATAATGGAGCACAGGTACGGAGGCAAAGATTTCGTGACAAGCAAAGATACCAGCCTCCTAGTGCCAGGCACTTATTACCTGACCGAAGTTGACTCCAAGTACCGCAGATTCTACGCTAAGAAAAGCACTGCGGACGCTACACATGGCACAGTGGCTAATGGTCACTGACCTTTTAAGCGAAGCAGTGAGAAATAAATGGTCAGTAATGTTTCATCTTAGTGGGTTGGTTTGCCATGTGCTATTAGATCAACTGTATTTGTGAACTCCATAGTTGGATCAAGTTTGAATTAAATGCATCATATTTATTTCATGTATATTGTATTCTAAGTAAATGAGATGCAATCTCAAATTTACATTTCTAAACCGTTCGTCAGAAAATAGTGAACATATTGCAGATATCAAAAGTAGGATTTTAGTATTGAATCAGAGTGTGTTATAATATGCATTTGTAGTCAGTTTATCATAATCATCTTCTGCGCTTGGATTTCAATGAGGTTACAGACTGAGATGTAGGGTGCCAGTTGCGCTTTCTTTGGTTTATAAACCAGTTGTTGATCTGCTTAAGTTGCAGTCCAGTTTCCTCTACTAGTTTTGCTTTATCATCTTCCTGCATATTTTGTAGCTATAATATTTAGCATTCGTTAATTTCCATGGCTTTCGTGTATTTATTTGAGTACTTACTGTTGGATATGGCCATGATGAGTGTTGTTGCCACCAGTTTTTCAGGACTGAAGTTGTGTCGCCTGGGAGTTTACCAGCTCGCCTCTTTCTCATTATCTCCTCCCTCACATCTTCGATCCTCGACTTGAAGCCCTGCAAAAGTACTTGTTCAAAAATGAGCAGAAGGAAATTATTGCAATTAATTTCTTACTGTAAGATTATCTTAACATCCTCGTATAACATGTCAGATATTAAACTGATAAGAACAGATGAAAGTATTTGTATATACCTGTTTAAGCTCAATCTTGAGTTCTTGTCTGACTCTTTCCATCAGTGTCCTCTCTGATTCGGTTGGGAGGCCGAAACCCATCATCATATCACTCCCGACGTCACTGCTGGATAGATGAGCATGATCTAGCTGAAGATCAGTGTACTCATCTTCGTCGTCTGACATTGTTGCACCATTTGCTTCTCCTAGTGTAACACCTGAAATTGTAAATTGTTCAGAACTATTTTTACATCATGAAAATGTCACATTCTTAGAAACCTAAAGTATCAAGAAATGCCCATAAGAAACGGAAAAAATGAAGGTTTTTAACCTGTGAGAGCTTCTAAGGAATTCTCAATCTGACGACAAGCCATGACAGCTTCAAAAGCATCAACCTTTACATGTCTCTCCAGCTGATCTTTCAAAGAACTCAACAACACCAAATAGTCGGCCTAATCGAACAAACCATACATTCAATCAAAAACCATTTAAATGTAACAAAAATGACAGACTGGGTGAATTACTTACCATGAATGCGTCGAGCTCTTGCTTTTCGTATGGGGACAACGAGGAGCGAGATTGAGGAACATTGTGTTTAAGGTGTGAGTGAGTCAATTGTGTGTCAATAATAGAACGGTGATCTGTTGGAGTGGCGATGTATAGACAATTTATATGTACCGAAAGAAGTTGTTGGTAAATTGGGTGTGAGGATATCTCGGACTTTATGGCTTGCGTATGATCATCAGAGAAGGAAGACTCGATGCCGCTTCCCAAGGACATACCATTGATCATGTCGAGTCTCTCTTCTTGTTCTTCTTGCATTTTGTTTACAAGAGAGAAAAGAAGAGATCAAGAGAAGGAAAAAAGAGTCCCTCATTTGTGCACTAGACCAATGCTTTTATATGCAAACCAATAAAAGCTGTTGGAAGGTTGCTTTTGTTGGCAACCGGGACTGATCCAATTACACTTTTTCTTGATTCCTAAGTCACCAAAATCAGTTGCTTTGCCTTTTAAGGTTTGGTCAGTAGCACATCAACAGCAGCTGAGTAAATGCAACACAACCACTTTCAGGTTCTTAAATATGTAAGTCAGGAGGTCCATTTCATACTATTGTTCATCATTAGACTTGTGTCTTAAATATGATGTTAGATTATTAAGTTTAAATCTCAGCTGTTAGATTATTGAAACCAATGATCAAGATCGTGTCTCACCGTCTTACAAATATACGTTTGTCCTTCTTGAACCATTCTCCTTGTTTGTATATCTTATCTGTCCGCAATCATCAACCATCAAATTTTTATTAAAAATATGTATATATGAATTTCACGCGCATTAATAAATGATTTTAGAAGGAAGCCAAAGAAGTAATTTTTTTAGAAATAATGTTTAATATTGTTATTAGAATAATAATATTTTGAAAATCTGAAATTTTGTGAACTCAAACAACACCCAATATATGGGCCAGCGCCTTGGCAGCCCAATCTAGGGCTTCAATTAGACAAACGAGCCCCAAATCTCAATCCGCTCCGACCACACCAACCGCTACTTCCTCCGTCGCCGGAGCTTCGCATCCTTTAAGGTACGTTTTCAGCCTCGCTTTAATTAACTACTTTCTTTAGAGTCGCGTTCGTGTAGCTTTGTTCTTCTTTAACTTATCAGAGATGCGACTGCGATTTTGAATCACTGGAAAGCCGTTCTAGTTTGCTTACTTTGGTTGGTTTAATCTACATTTAGGTGTATATTGTTTGGTTGATTTTGTGTTAAGCTGTTTTTTAGGTGATGTAAAATTGTTTAGACTTTAGTGGAGTAGACACCCTACTTGGCTAGAGGGCTGTGCGGTTGTTTGGTGGTTTTGTGTTATATGTATTGAATTTTATTGAAGAATGAGGGGGTTTTAGGATTGTTTGTTGATTTTTTTGGTCAAGCTAGGATGCAAAGTGCTCTTAAATGCGACCTTACGCAAATGTTTTAAATTTCATCACTAGTTGAGTACTTGAGAAGTGCTTTTTATGGGTAGATTTTATTAGAGTAAGTGGTATGGTCTAGAATGAGTTGATTTATATATTCAAAAATATAAACTGTCAGACTTAAATAAAAAATACATATAGAATTATTTTCAGAATAACCAACAGAATAACATCATTACAGAAAATGCTATTAAGTTTCCAGGAAAATGTAGACCTAACGCATCTATTTTCTTCCATAAGTATCAGTTAGAAATCTAGGATTTCTGGTAAATGCGGTTTTATGTAATTGCTTCTATTAATAATTTGCTTTTATATCAGCAATTAAGTATTTGACAGTTGAGTATAATTAATGAATCGTCCATCTGATAAAAGACAAATTATTGTAGTGGTTTTATGTTACTTGCAGTGATAGACATCAAAGAGTTGGATTTTTCTTAGATATTCATGTGATAACATTATTCTTTATTTCCATCTTGGTATTCAAATGTAACTATTCCTTTTTTAAGTTTTAACTTTTAACTCATTCCCCATTATTAATGGCACAGGTTCATTGGTAAGAATGTCTCATGACAGTCCCCGAAGTAAGTCACCTTCTTCGAATGACATCAAACCTGGACAGAGGATTGTGAGCAAGACTGGTGAATTCCGATGCTCTTCTGCTCTTTTGCTGTCTGTTTAGCTGTTTATCTTGCATTCCTTGTTGTGATGTGAGGGGATCTTGCTATTCATTGCAATAATTGGGCAGAAAGCTATCACTCATTGTAGCTCCGGAGGCAGCTGAAGCTTTCAATTAGTTTCTAAAATCTGCAAAGAATGTTACTTAAGTATTTGACTTGCTGGTTTAATGATGTGGAGAAATGACAGTCTTATCATGGCAAGATCAGATGGACTTGCGGATCATAGTAGATGCTTATGATGTTTTAGCATCTTAGTTTCCAGAAGACAACATTTTGTCCCCTAGAATCTAATTAGCATTATTCTGGGGCTTTCAAGGGAGATCTTTATTGAACACTGCTGAGAAGAAGAAACAGAATTGAAGATATTGAAGGCCGCTTTGAAATCAGACTTTTGACTTCTGTCATATAATTATTCAGAGGAACAAATTTGGATCTTTATTTTTATAACTGTTGTTTCATATTGACAAATTTGAAACATTTACCTTTAAGCTTCAAATTATACCTCAAGTGTTATATTGAAATTGACTGTATATATATTGATTCTCAGTTTGGTAATCTGCAAACTAGAAGTTGTATATGTGTATTTACATTGGATTAATCAGGTGATTTTTGTGTGTAGAGAATTCATACATGGAGAAAAATGGACAAGTACATCCATCAGGAGTTGAAGATCGAGCTGAAAGAAATGGACATACTGGCGGAAACAATGGATCACATGGAAGGAGATATTTCATAATAAAAAGTTTAAACCATCAGAATATACAACTTTCAATTGAAAAAGGAATTTGGGCTACTCAGGTCATGAATGAACCGATACTTGATGCTGCATTCCATGTAAGATATAATTAAACTCAGTTCCCACCTTGGATGCTCGAACCGGACCTCATTGTTGTCCTTCAACTGTCTTGTAGAATTCAGATGAGGTTATTCTAATATTTAGCATCAACATGAGTGGTTTTTTCCAAGGGTATGCCCGAATGATGTCTTCTGTCGGTTGGCGAAGAGACAATGTTTGGGGTCAAGGAAGTGGTCGAAATAATCCTTGGGGAAGAAGCTTCAAGGTGAAGTGGCTGCGACAGAGTGAATTGCCTTTTGAAAAGACTCTTCACCTCAAGAATCCATTGAACGAATACAAACCTGTTAAAATTAGCAGAGATTGCCAGGTGTCTTATTTATGTGAATTATTATATAAACCTTGATATCTAGATGCAAATTGTTCCAAATTTTGGATTTGAAAATCTATTTGTCTTCAAGGAATTAACTGAGGACACTGGAGAAGCACTCTGTCAGCTTCTTGATGAATATGTAAGCGTTAGTCCGCTTGAAAGGTAATGAAATTCAAGTGCATATTATTAGCCTTTTCTGTTTGCTCCTTGTGAGCCTTTGAAGATTTTTGTTTTTTACGTATGAATGGTTGCTATTTGTAGTTTTGAGATCCCCCCAAAGAGGCACTGTGTAAACCCTGCAGCTGGTGTTAGAGCTAGTGAATACAATATGCCTCTGGATGTGCCATGGGGAGGAGCACAGATGATGTATCCCTCCCCAATCTACCAAAATCGAGCTGAGACTAGTGAAATTCAGTCGTCTCGCTCCAAGTCACATAATTTGGTATTATCTGAATCAACTGCCTCAGATTCATCAAAGTCTAACCAGCAGTCACGGTCTGGAAGGGATCGCAACAGTGGCCATGCAGATCACACCAAATCCCCAAGACTTGCAAGTTGGGATTTTTCAGTGGATATGGACCCTCTTTGTAACCTGACTGAGGATGATTTCCTTAAAATGGTATTACCACCTCGGTTGAGAAAACGTTATTTATGCATGTTTAGGTGTTATTATTTAGTCAGTATGGAAGCTGACAGACCTTAATTGGAATAACAATATAAAAATGTATGTATAGGTTTATTTAGACCATTTTGTAGCAATCTCCATTACTTATATATTCATTTTCTGCTTTTAATGAATTGCTGATTGACATGAAGGTTTTGGGAATAGCTAGATGTTTATTGGTGACATTCAGGATACTTATTTATGTTTATTGTTGAATAGTTGTCTAGACCAATATTTTTTCTGCTGATAACCTGTGCAGTTCTGTAATCTGCACTGTTCCCATGGATTCATTAAGTTAGTTATTGCGTGATTTAGTCGTATATAGTTGTTTCATGCCTTTGAAGATCACTCAAGATAGTCTAATACCTGTTATATTGTCACCATTCAGTTATATCGACACAGGACCGTGGGAAATATATTTCAGTTTGTTGAATAACTCGTGAAATTTTCGGGCTTGTTTGTTCATTTGTCTAATAACTATCCTCTTTTTCTTACAAATTACAGTCATATGAAGAGTATCTGGAAGTTTATTACAGAAGCAGCAAACATCTGCAGCCCACTGTGAGTATACTATCCCACTGACTCGTTTTGAAAAGGATGATATATGACTTGCAGTGCAGGTGTCAACATCGTGGATGTGTGTCTTTTGCCGTGTATTGAAAGTTGAAACAAAATTTTGAACTTAGTCACTGTGTTAAGAACACATTATACATTTTACATGGAATTTGTATATGCAAATTCAGGTGAAAATGCTCATTGGATTAGATTCGCTTGTCTAAGTCTTAACCATTTTGATTCTCCTTCCGCTACAATCTGTATGAAGTGGTTTACAGTGGCTGCAGTTTGCAATTTTGTTCTCACAATTGGAGTTTAGTTGAAAAATGAGTTTCAGTGGTCCATGAGTTTTGTAACCGTGCAAGTTTGTCTCAATTTTGCACACATTATTTGTATGTATGACTCAAGGGGGATAAATACTCTTCCGAGGATTCAAATTAGTTCATCCTCAACCCTTGTATTTTTCTTTCATGTTTATGAACCATTGTCAACGCTACCCAGTTAAGTTATTAGGTTTAGATGTGTGAATAAAGGCGAACCCCTTCTTAATTGGCCGTACCGTGCTCTTTGCAGGCACTTGGGAAGGCTACAATTGACCAGCCAGCTATTAGAACTTGTGGTGATGACATGTAAGTGTTTCGTCAATTTTGAGAAACAATAATCTTCCTACGAAAGAGCCCAGTAGGAAAAATAGAAAACCTCTCATTTAACTTCGGTTAATATTCCATCCAGTAAAAAGTTTCTAATTTGATTTTGGTTACTATGCTATGCAGACGCTCTCGCCCTGATCGCTCCAACTCTCACAAGAGGCATCATGTTTAGTCTTATAAATAAGACCTCAAATGAGAACCCTTCCGTGCAGATGCAGGGCACATGACAGAGATCTCAATGTCACCCGAAATAAACTCTATGCAGTGGTGTTGTACAATTTCAGACTGTAAACTGCATTGCTCTTTGATAACTTAGGGTGGGAACCAATTTGTACATATCGGGTATCTCCCGTTTCTTCCCCCTCATTGATACTTGCGCAACAATGCTCACGTGACTCGAAGTTTTTGTAATACCATAACCAATCTGGCTTACAGTTGAATGGTTTTGAACAACATTCAGGGGACTTCAGGGTGTGTGAGCCTTTTACAAAATGCAGCTGTCCTTTTGTCACTGTCAGAGATGTGTAAATTGAATTTATATCCAATAAAGTTAGTAAATTTCGTCAGTCAAATGGGCGGAGGGTTTTGGAAAAGTCGGAATTGACAGGATAGACTCAAGACGAAAATGCATTGAGGAGGACTTGCCGAATGATTGACAAAAACCTATTTAAAGGCAATGGAATTTCCTCTGCCTTTGCATTCAATGTTTGACCTAAAATAATAAGAATAATAAAAACCTATCGTACTCGTAACATTCTATATTTAAACGTTTTCATTCGAAATTATTCCTCAAAATTATAAAAATATCGACAAATTAGTAAAATTAATTTTGGGTTTACAAATTTCTGACTCTGAAAAATCTGATCAGAGATTTATTTACATAATGAAATATCGATTAAACACACATGACAAGATCTCAAAACAATAATAAAATAAACAAATAAGGCGCCAGGGCCAGACTTCTCTATTCCTCTCACTTCAACTTTGTCTTACACAACCCTAAACCCCCAAATCCACCGCCGGCGTCCCTCAATTTCACCTACCCGACGATGGTTTCCGACGCCATTCCAAGTAATTCATCTTTCCCCTCTCTAAATTTTCAATCTTTTGTAGTATCAATTTTGCCCCTTCGGTTTTGCAATGCCGTTGCTTTGTTTGTATTTGTGTTTTGCAGATGCCTTTATTTGATTTTAATGTTGAAATTAGTGAATTGGATGTGAAATTAGAGGTTGTTTAGGGCTTCGATTTGGGGTGGTTAGTGGAATTGTGTTGATAGGGGATTGTGTTGTTTGAGTGTTTGTGTTGGAATTTTGGAATATGCTTTGTGATTGATTAGGGTTTTTGTGGCAGATGAAACTCGCGAGCAGTCGTCGCCTTCGGTGGTTTATAAAGTGGGGGAGTTTATGCAGGAACTTGTTAAGTTATGGAATGAGTTTAAAGCATCCCAGAATGATCAGAATTCTGTTGGGGAGTTGAATGGGCCAACTGTGGAGATACGGATTCCGGCTGAACATGTCACTGCCACCAACCGGCAAGTAAGTGGACCAGGGTTGTCTTTTTTAAATTATATTTGTTATTAATTTTGTTCAGCACCACTTGAGCTCTAGTGACTACTCGGATCCAGTTTATAGGATATACTAGTTTGATTCTTACAATATGAATACTATGTAGTATGTACCTGCATTGCTATCACGCTGTCACTATGATCCTAGTTTGAACACGAAATTTATTCTCCGACAATTGGTTGTTGATATTTCAATTCAACTGGAGCTAACTTGATAAAAATCTGTTAGCGAACTACATCATCATTTTAAAAGAAAATTGTGTTTTTGTCCGGAGTAATGTATAACAATTTTCAGAGGACCCTATATGGGCAGATAACCTAGAAATTGCAGGATGCTAATACAATACTGTACGGCAGCGTCACAGTGTTCTGTAAGCGCATAGCATTAAGTCTTGCAAGCGTTCCACCAAGTGTTGGAAAAATTATGCGAGCCTAATTTTTCTTCTAAGTAGCAAGTGCATGTAGTTATTAGTTTTTGTAGTTGACGTGTTTAAGTAAAGGTTAATGGTCTCAAAATCAATCTCGTCCTTACCTCCTGGTTACTCCTATATGTTCATTAGCTCTCATCTCATCGTCTAATTCATTTTACCGTCCAGGTTAGAGGTGGACAGTTATGGGGAACTGACATTTATACCGATGACTCGGACCTTGTTGCTGGTATGATTTATTCACGGATACATAAAAATCTAATGATCACCCATGTCTAGTGTTCTTAATCTGCTTCCCCTCCAGTTCTCATGCATTCAGGGTACTGCCGTCCAACAGCTTCTCCACCTCCCCCGGCAATACAAGAGCTGTGTGCTACTGTCAGAGTACTGCCTCCACAAGAATGTGATTCTTCACCATTTTATTTCAAAGTATTACTGTACTACCTTATCTGTGATTGGTTGCTAATTTGGAAGTTTAAATTGTAGGTTATGTTTCTTCTCTTCGAAATAATGTACGCTCGCGATCTTGGGGAGCTGCCAGTGGTTGTAGTTATCGTGTTGAGAAATGTTGTATTGTGAAGGTTTGATTATACTTCAATTTTTTTATCTTTTTTCGTATTCAAAGCACATTGAATCACTCAGATGATGCATAATAATTTTTACTTATTGTTTCCTTGTCATTTTCTCTTATTTTTTGTTTGCATTTCTGATAATCATTGCTTGTTTTCATAATATTACGTTGTGTTCATGCTTAGAGAGGTGGTGGCACTATTGATCTTGAACCTTGCCTGACACATTCATCAACTGTGGGACCTACGCTTGCTCCTGTTGCTGTTGAACGGACGATGACAACAAGGGCTGCTGCTTCTGTAAGGCTACTTTGCCTTTTCCAGTTTCTTAACTTTGTGTACTATCACTTTTGTGTGGTCAATCATTAAACATGACATGTTGTGGTGAATCGTTGTTTTGGTATATATCATCCATTAGCTAATCTTTATATGGTTAAACAGGTACTGAGATTAAAAATTAAATTGCTATATGGTTCCAAACTTATTGTTTTAGTCTAATGTAACACGAGAAATTAATAGGGCTTAAGATTCAACTCAGCCTACCTTGTGGTGAAAATTTGCTACATGTTGTAATGTAGTATAACTCTTGTAAACTTATGTTTCAATACATAATGAGAGCCCTGTACTTTTGAAATTTCAGAACTTCAATATTAACGCACACAGTCCACCTTTTGAAGTCATGATCCAGCTACATCTTTAGCTCACAATCTAGAACATTTTAGTGTCATGCTGAGAGCCTCCATCTTTGAACGTTGAAACAATTAGACTAGTTGTACTGCTCCAGTTCAGTTTCTTGTTATGCAAAATGAACAACAGCCACAAAAGATTGCCTTATATTTTAAGAGGAATATTAAACCATTAGCTTAAGCTTAATCTTACCTGAATTCTCTCTCAGAAGAACGCAGAGAGCAAGTTGTTACTGCAATAGGTGGATACCAGCTAAACGTGTTTACATTTAATAGTACGCAGATTGTGGTGCTTAAATTTCTTGACGAAGTATCTTTTCTTCACCTATTTTCCAGAATGCCCTACGCCAGCAAAGATTTGTACGGGAGGTTACTATCCAGTACAACCTCTGCAACGAACCATGGTTTGTTCAACTAAACCTGCATGTACTCTTCTTCAGTAAATCAATTTGCATAACCGGAGTGTTTTTATAGGATCAAATATAGCATAAGCATTGTAGCTGACAAAGGTTTGAAGAAGCCTTTGTATACATCTGCTCGATTGAAGAAGGGTGAGGTTCTATATGTTGAGACGCACACTCAAAGGTATTTTGCCCGTATGTTCAAATGAATACTAAATAAATTTACGAGACAAGGGAGTAATCAACTGGGCCCGGGTGTGGTTTTTTTTTGTAGGTTTGAGTTGTGCTTTAGTGGAGAAAAGTCGGTGAAGGCTACACCACCACCGCCACAACCAGATGGAGAAGCTGGCCCTTCTCAGAATCACCACTCAGTCACCGCCAATGGTGACAGAAGCCACATGGACATTGACACCATTGTTATCGATACTTTCAGATGGTCCCGTTGCAAGAAGCCCCTTCCTCAGAAACTCATGCTTTCCATTGGCATCCCTCTTCCATCCGAACATGTAGAGGTACTTCATCATCACAAATCCTCATAGCAACAAGTTGATTTGCCTATTCTCACAAGTCATAACCCCTTTGTCAACACCAACAGGTTATAGAGGATAATCTAGACTGGGAAGATATTAAGTGGTCGCAAACCGGCGTATGGATAGCAGACAAAGAATACCCTCTAGCCAGAGTCCATTTTCTTTCACCAAATTAACCTCATTACCAAATGTATCCACTCTATTTAAAACTCCTCAACCTACCTAGGAATTTGTTTGTATTTGGATAGAATTGAATTCAGATACAGACAACCTTTTAAGATGCTAATCAATCATTGTGTATTGTACGTACTATGTTTGGCCTTGAGGTTTTACTTTTACTATAAAACGGCGTCGTTTTATAATAAAAGGAGTGTACGATGAAGACACAAGCTGGCAGTTAACAGCAAACACTCAAATGGGGTTGATTGGCAGGTACGGGAATTCACGACCGACTGCTCGATTCACGCAGATGGATACCTCCGTATTATTCTACCACCGGCCGCCTTATTGTATTCATTTACCATTTAGGTGTCTACTTTTTTATATATACTTACAAATCACAATATATATCAATTCATTGCTCCACACGCAAGCTTCTCTACTTTGACTTTCGCTAATCGCTTACTTGTGCTTCTCATCCACTTCCCAGTTTTCGATTTACTCACTCTGCATTTTTATTTAAGTGTTTATGCAGGTTGAGAGATATGCAAACAGCAAGCTGATCTGTACAAGTGTTGATAACTTGGCTTATTTGAGCTGAGGAGGATCTTAATGGAAAGACTAGGAAGCGGATACCATGGAGATGAAGAGAATGAGAATGATGCGCTTTTGGATATGAATGGGATCGATAGATATTGGTCTGATATACCCGACAAGAATACGTCGAATGGTGAATCATTTTTAAGGAGAAGGGTAAATACTACATCACAGATTGCCATTGTGGGGTCTAGTGTATGTCCCATTGAAAGCCTTGATTATGAGTAAGCATCTTTTTTAACCGCTCCTCTCATTTTGTAAATTGTGTCATTTCTCGAGTTTTTCTTTTTCTCTTTGGTTTGCGCTATTCTTATGAATGACTGGTTTGCAGGATCATTGAGAATGAGCTATTTAAACAGGACTGGAGGTCGAGGAAGAAGATTCAAATATTTCAGTATGTCGTCTTGAAATGGGTGTTTGCACTTGTTATCGGATTGGGTACTGGACTAGTTGGCATCTTCAACAACATATCTGTTGAAAATATTGCTGGCTACAAACTACTCCTTGTAACTGATCTCATGGAAAATGATAAGTAAGCCTCATTACCACTTCACCTTATAACTTGAATTGCCAAACTCATCAGTCTTTATAAATACGCGACACTATATTTGTTTATTGCAGATACGTAAAAGCATTTTTTGCATACACGGGATGCAACCTTGTTTTAGGAATTTCTGCGGCTGCATTGTGTGCTTTTATTGCTCCTGCAGCTGCTGGGTCAGGTATTCCTGAGGTGAAAGCTTATCTGAATGGTATTGATGCTCATTCGATGTTGGCTCCAAGCACCCTATTCGTAAAGGTGAAGAGAGTTTTTCATGTCTTGTTGTGAATGTGATTCTTTGTGTATATTCTTGTTTGATTAAAAATGTTTTTATCTCTTTGTTTTAAAGATTGCTGGATCGATACTTGGGGTATCGGCTGGGTTTATGGTTGGTAAAGAAGGGCCAATGGTACATACTGGTGCTTGTATTGCTTCTTTACTTGGCCAAGGTGGATCCCAAAAGTACCATTTAACATGGAAATGGCTTAGGTACTTCAAAAATGATAGAGACAGACGAGACTTGATCACATGCGGTGCTGCTGCTGGTGTTGCTGCTGCTTTTCGTGCTCCTGTTGGTGGTGTTCTCTTTGCTCTTGAAGAAGCTGCGTCATGGTGACTCTTTGCGCCCTTTTCAGTTAACTTTCCACGCATCCCAATTTTTTAGTCCTAGTATGTTCGTAATAATTTCTATATGCACAATGATCAGGTGGAGAAGTGCTCTTCTTTGGCGTACGTTTTTCACAACAGCAGTTGTGGCCGTGACGATAAGAGCTTTCATACAATTTTGTTCAAGTGGTTCCTGCGGGTTATTTGGGGAAGGAGGTCTGATAATGTATGATGTCAGCTCAGCCAATGTCGTCTACAGTGCTTCTGATATTCTAGCAGTGCTTCTGTTAGGTGTTCTAGGAGGCCTTTTTGGTAGTCTATATAACTACGGTGTGGATAAAGTGGTCCGGACATATAGCATCATAAATGAGTAAGCTCTCGCGTGACTCCTCTTTGTATTGACTATAAGTTCTTGAAATATACCGTGTGGTAACGGAGCGCTCGTTCTTTACTATAACAGAAAAGGTGCTGGTTTCAAAATACTTTTGGTTATGATCGTCTCGCTCCTGACATCATGCATTTGCTTTGGTTTACCATGGTTAGCGACTTGCGCTCCTTGCCCAAGTAACTCGACTGAATCATGTTCAACCAGTGACTCAGACAATTATAAGGCCTTTCAGTGCACATCAGGGTATTACAATGATCTCGCGACACTTTTCCTGAATACAAACGATGATGCCATACGCAACTTATTTAGCAGCAGCACTACAAAGGAGTTTCATATTTACTCACTGTTCATATATTTCTTCGCAGTCTATTTTCTAGGTATTATTACCTATGGGATTGCTATTCCTTCTGGGCTTTTCATTCCAGTAATTTTAGCTGGTTCTGCATATGGCCGGTTAGTTGGAAGATTATTTGAATCAATATCTCAGCTCGACACTGGCCTGTTTTCACTCCTTGGTGCTGCGTCCCTTCTTGGTGGCACGATGAGAATGACCGTGTCTTTATGCATAATTCTTTTGGAGCTCACAAATGATTTATATCTACTCCCGCTCGTGATGCTGGTTTTACTTATCTCGAAAACTGTTGCTGACAACTTCAACAAGGGTGTCTACGACCTGATACTAATCATAAAAGGGATGCCTTACTTAGAAGCGCATTCAGAATCATACATGTCACAATTAGTAGCACTTGACGTTATTTCCGGTCCACTAGTTACATTCTCCGGGTTTGAAAAAGTCAGAAATATTATGTACACATTGCGGACAACAGGACACAATGGCTTTCCAGTGATCGACCATCCGCCACTCTCCGATGCATCAGTACTCTGCGGGCTCGTGTTGAGGTCTCATTTACTTGTTTTGTTAAAAGCAAAAGTATTTTTAACAGACAATATCAACAGTGAAAATGAAACTTTAGAAAGGATATCGGGACTTGACTTTGCGAAGGCTGGGTCAGGTAAAGGTGTTAAACTGGAAGATCTGGATATTACTGATGAAGAAATGGAAATGTACGTCGATCTTCATCCTATTACCAATGCTTCACCGTATACTGTGGTTGAAACTATGTCATTAGCGAAAGCTGCAGTTTTGTTTCGGCAGCTTGGGCTTAGGCACATGTGCGTGGTACCAAAGAGTCAAGAGGTAATCTCTAGCTCCCCCGACTAAACACAAAATGATTTCCTTTGCAGTATGTTAAATATTTTCCATAACATTTGAACTAAATATTAATTCTATGTATACACGCAGAGGCCTCCTATTGTGGGAATCCTGACTCGGCACGATTTCATGCCAGAGCACATATTGGGACTTCTTCCTCACTTTAATATCCACAGATAAATTTGGTTCGAGATGGTGAAGATCAGTTACTTTCTTCAGTTGGCAAATGCGGACTAGAATGATTCTTTCTAAAATTTTCCCTGAATAATAAGAGTCTCATGATTCAACGTGTAATGATATTCTTGTTAAACAGATGATACAAAATTGTGCAGAAAAAGGGTCATGAATTTGCAGCATTCTTGTATATGATCATGTTCATGTGAATACAGAATAGTGTTAATGGGATTGCCTTATTATCCACAATTGTGTAGCTGGGATATAGGTTGAATTTATGGACAGCTATTGGCCCTTAACTGTTACAAAATGTTCAGTTTTCAAAGTCAGCGAAACAAGGGTAAAATACCCCATTGATGTAAGAACCCCTCTCCTGTAGTGACCTCTAAAACCAGCAGAACAAACACTGCTAGCATGGCAGCTCTTCCATTCCATGTTTCTGCGCTTTTGGTCCACCCCCATTCCCATACAGTTACTGGAGGTGGCAACTCCCTTCTCTGCGAATCATATGCAGCAAGTAGCTCCTCTACACTTCCCAAAGGAACCAGAGACTGCAGAAATGAACCGACGGTTAGCTAACAAGAACATTCCTTATCACAATACCTTATGGGTGGCAAAATGTGTTTAGCAGGTGCATACTCTGATCATATTAGATCAAACATTATTGAGTGTTGCTCTTTTAGACTACTGAACATACCGTTTTTTTCTGTAGAGATCATAGTGCATACCTGACGTGCTTCGAGGTTTGAGACTGCCATGGCACCGACATAAGGAAGACTCTCAATCACTGCATCAGCCAGATCTGCAATGAAGGTTGGTTCGCATCCTAAGGCAGGAACCCGTCCCCATTCCTTAATGCCAGATTTCAGAGCCAACTCTCTATACTCCACATCAATTTCTTCTAGTGTTTCAATATGCTCGCTCACAAAGCTGGGAAATGCAAATATGATGAGCTCAGGACAATTTAGACGATATCAACAGTTCTAATGACCATGTTGGCCAAGAAAACTAGATTCCTGCATTCATTAACAAATACCTGATGGGAACCGCAAGCAGAGCTTTTACACCTTTTTGTCCAAGTTCAATGATAGTCTCATCAGTATATGGTTTCAGCCATTCAACTGGCCCAACTCTGCTCTACAAACATGAGGACCGAGGAAACCAAACATCAACTGCTCTGATTATGTTACTTATACAAAACTACACAAACCTCAATATCATTCAATTCTTGGACATGGAATGCCAAAGTTTTTATGCAGTTTTGCAGATATTTTGAGTTGACAATGATAATTTGTTGTCTTTAACCCTGTCAATCATTTTATGTGTCTTTTCTTGTCGTATAATCCACGATTTGAAATCTACAAGTAGTGTGTATACCATAAAAGAATACCTGGTAAGCAAGGGTATATGGGTTCTTTATCTTTCTCTTTTCTAACTCTTCCATTATCAAGTCAATGCATTCCTCCATCTCAGCCTTGTATGGATCACCGGCTTCTTCCACATAGGCCAGTGGAACCCCATGAGCACTAAAGAAAATCATGACCTGTCATTAAATCCGATGGTAATAAATACATGATAACGTATGAAGATTAGAGTGGACTTCTTTGAAAAATCCAAAACTTAAGCAAGAATGGGCACCTCTTCAGGACTATTAAACTTCAGCAATTCCTTTTCAATCAAATTAGACATGGCTTTAACATACCCTTCTCGTTGATACCAAGAAGGAATCACAGTATGTTGCATATTGACTAGGTACTCATCGTCACTGAAAGTTAGGTAGACATACAAGTATTTACCAATTCTTCAATATTCAATATTTAAAAAACTATAGGCAACGTTAAACAACATATGATTTTGTTGGTTACCGAAAAATACTCTCCAACAATCGCAAACTTGATCCACTGGTTGATATCGAGAACTGTGGATACAGAGGAAGCACAACAAGCTTTGTGATTCCGTCAACTTTAATCTACAGACATAAAATTTCATCCGTCAATCAAAATTTTAGTAAGTTTTTTATTTAGTGCAGATCCAAAGTGATCACTGCAAAGAAACAGAATATACTAACACGTTGCAGTTCTGGAAACCTCACAGCACACAACCTGCTAGTGTATAAGGTAAAAGTGATAAAATCATTCCCCCTCCGTTCAGAGTAATACACACTGCCTCCACAAACATTACAAACCTATAACTTCCTCAGACATCAAATATCATATATAATACAGATGCTGTACTCAATTATGAGAGCATTCGAGGTAACAGTGGGTCAAAAAAAAATTCTAATGATTTCATAGAATGTGATGCAAGCTTCTTACGCGAAAATATTACCCAAAATTGGTGTTATGGACCTAGTATAATGGCACCAATAGTACCTGAGCAATAGCCTCTTCAGTAAATGGATGCCAATATCGCATGCCAACATAGACATTCGCAGGAACGTTTTTTAAACACAGGGCCTTCCTCAACTCTTCAGCCTGTAATTAGAGATACTGCATTAACTAAAACAGCAGTCTTCTTTGTCTTGACAGAAGAATAAAAATAATATAAGGTATGCAGGTATATCAACAAATCACATCAAGAGAATACCTGCGCATCAGTTATCTGTCTAAGGGGAGAGCCACCGCCGATGGCAGCATAACCTTCCTTGCTCTTGGGTGCTCTAGCAACCGATATGAATTGAGCCAAAGGGGTCTGGAGAAAACGAAACAACCTTGGAAGCCGAATAATATCCTGGGCACAATTAATTTGAAAGAGAAGTGTAAAAATGTGAGAAAAAGCAATGTGTAGAAGTTGTGCAGGACAGCAGGGCAACTTTCAAATGTTGAAGACAATGAGATTTAAGCATTCAAAACAAAGTATGTTCATTTAAATCGGTGCAGTAACTTTTACTTGTAATCCTCTACATGAAACATTGGGTCAAAAAATTATTGATCATTAACAGCATTTCCAATGTTTACTCTTCTCACATTAAAAACACCAGTTCGTTGTCCATATCCAATCTAAGATTCCATGCAGTGTCATACTACTATATGACTGCACTAGCTGATTACCGGATCGGAAAACAGATTAAACAAGAAAGGCTGCACATCATCCAACGTCTCCGGCCCTCCGAGATTCAGCAGCAGTACTCCTAATTTTCCCTCACCAACCATAGAGTTCGGAGCCAGATAATCCGTGTTTGAAGTTGATAATGTCCCCACAGTCATCGAGTTCTTGGCTTTACACCGTTCATGCAAGCTCAACTGTTTCTCCGAGCATCCCAAAGCATGCTTCACAAATGCGTGATTCTTGGAAATAGCACACATCGATCTAGGTAATAACCTACACAAAAATTAAAAAAAACAAAGCTTTCATAGATTAACTCAATTTCATCCAAACAGGTGTTAGTATTACATACTTATCCTCAAATGAAATGAGACCACATAATGAAAGATAATACTGAAAAATGAAAAAGCAACTGACAGGGGAAAATTGGAGCTTCGAGATGCAGAGCGAACAAATGGAGGAGTAAATGCATGGGAGGAAGCGACCTCAATTGCTTGATTAATCATCATATCTGCGGCAACAGATACCACAACAAAAACAGCTGAAGTTAGTAACTTTCTTACTTTACAAACCCTATCTCAACATCAAAAGCTGAAGAGAGAAATTGGAGTCCGAAATCGACACCTGGGTAGAGGTGTAAATTGTCCGAATAATATCCGAGCAGCGAGCTGAATCGAGCAGCAGAAGAAGAGACTCCACTGCTCCAGCACAGATTTATTTATTTATTAAATATTTTTATGGACTTGGAAAATAAAAAAGGATGAGTTTGTTTATTTATTATCCATTAAATATTCAGTCCATTTTGTCAACCTTTTAAGTTTTATCTACTTCAAAGAGAAGTCTTTATCATTTTCTTCACAGAGTCAAAATGTTCCTTTTTAAGGATTATGAGTTGAGCTCCTTTGTAGTATATGGTATTATCCATCAGGACCATTGCAGATTAAATCCACAATGAAGAAGTGGGTGAACCTCAAAATTTCTCATCATAGTGAAATTTACAATAAATCTCACCTGAATATTTAGGTGATTCTTCGAAAAAAGACAGAGGAGAAGTAGATATTTTTCAGCTAATCAAGTCGAGTCAAGTTGTACATGTCTGAAATAAATGCAGGAAAGTACTCAGCTACAAGGGATGGATAATGGACAACCACATCTTCTCTACTGCCAAATGAAGCCTGTTTCATCTTCCACATATTGCTGGCATGAGGCTCTCCACTTCATGATGCAGTTGTCACTAGTTCATATATTTCCTATATAAACGTAACTGTTTGTAAAGAAGGAAAAAGGAACTTGCAGATTTCTGGGTCAGATATTTTAAAATTGCTTCAGCGATTACCTCCCGACAAAGCGTTTCTGTTGTGCCATTTTAAACCTTTGTCATTTGATACATATTGATGGTGGCTTTGGTAAGCTCAATGCCAGCAGTAGTACTGTAAACCTTAATTCCCTCTATTATTCACAACTTTCGAGGAGGCTCAAACTTGGTCTTACTCAATAAATCAGATTTTGAACTCGTTGAAGTAAGCAACTTTTTAGATGGTTTCTCATTTGAGATTCTCGAGATCATCCAATACTTATAATGCTGCAAAACCTGACGTATCTTTTATAATCCGAAGAGCATTGAATCTCCCTATATCTCAGTCTTAATAGAATCAATATTTTCCGATGCTGTCCCTTTACCTTCAACCGCTTGTTCAGCATTACACTTCATCGGTTTTTCTTTCCGTGTGTCATCCTGGAAAATCATAGATAAGAAACAAGCAGATAAAACATCAACATAAGTACTGTTGTGAATGTGCATCACATATTTTCATCAGCAGATTGCTTGGAAAACATATCCATAAGAGAGGGTCTAAGATGAGAAGCCTTAATGATGGATCTTGAATACAAATACATCCTAACTCTTTGTCACAGTTCTTTTTATTTCAGTGGTAGAAATGCAACACAAAGAGGAGACAAATAATTTGCTTCACTCAAGTAGTCAAGTGCATGAGCTAATTATTACAGACTCACCAATTCTGCCTCCATGCATCAAATTAATCTCTGACTGACCAACACATTTCCCCATTGCTTCGCTACGCCCTTCCCCTTCGTTTGGCATGGCAGTCATTGGTTGCGCAGCACGAATCTTGGGCGCCTAGTTTCCTTGAATCTCAAATTCAATCCATTCTTTCAACTTCCTGAACCTGAGCAGGGGGATAATCAGGTAAGAATTATGCAGGCTTCATGTGTTCAAGAATTGTAAGGTATACAAGGATATCCAAATATCTTAGTAAATTAGTTTGACCAACTTATTACTTATGATCATGAATGATAAACAAAAGATGCCAAGAAGCATGAGCAAGTAATGGAAGCTTGTCTTATGAACTAGAAAAGGGAATTTATATATTAAATGGTTTTAAAGTAGAACTGTCCACTATTGTTTTCCACAGTTCCTGAAAATTTTCTACTTTACTTTATTCTTAACTATAAATTTTACTTTTCATTTATACTCTCTAAATGTTTAAATTTTCAAACACTCTTCTGTACCTTTTATTATTTTCTTATGAATAGACAAATAAGGACAGGGGGAGAACACACTTGTGATGAGTTGCAAACAACATTTTTGCATATATATCCCTGCGCGGATAATTTCTGTAAAATCCAAACCAGAGTTTACAAACAAAGATGCAAGTTCTGTGCTCTGTGATTAACTCCGCTTTCTTGGATTAAGAAGACATCAGACATAATTGTCATCAGATTCCCGAGCATATGTAGCTCGCAACCGTTCTGCCAAATAGTCCTTGCTGATGATTGGAGCAAACCTGTACAGCAGAGATGTGTTGAAAGATGGAAAGATATATCGGTCAACTGATTCAAAAATAATGATTCATACATGGGAGGAGATGACTCGCTGCAGCAGCTTTTTAAGCATTCGACCATGCAGTCTGGATTGGGGTCCAAGAAAAAAGCTAACTGCAAATTTACAATTAGAATGAGTGTCATCTAATAACATCCTAAATGACCATAACAAAGATAGACTGAAAGCTACCTAATGCAAATAAGTGACCAAATAAAGAAATGTAGAAAGTGGAAATAAGTTTTTATCAGGGTAGAAAATATGAATAAGTAAAAACATGAGCTCACATTGAGACATAAACAGCTAGAAGAAACAGACAGACCATCAGGAACTAATTACAGTAATGTAACCGGTAATAAAAACGAACAAGAGAGTTAGAAGCTAGTGATTACAGAATAACGCTCGTGTCCAGTTGGCATCACTCTATGCAGTGTTGACCTACAAGTGAAGGTTAATAAATGGCATTTTAGTTAACGCTATGCAACATGGTACTTCAAAGAGCAGCAAATGAAGAAGCTTTTTCACCTAAACAAACAATTAGTCCATCTCTCTAATAGGTCCCCGATGTTAACAATAAAAGCACTGGAGAAACAATTCAACTAGTTAGAGAGCTGATCTACAGGCTGACGTAGACAAAGATTTTGTAAGGGTGTGATGTTTTCAGATTTCACTAACCCCTTTATAGAAAGAACATTCTCCCAGACCCGTGGGTGTGCTGCTTTATCTCTGCAGACCTATTTTAAGTAAAATATCACGGTAAGTGTTGCTCTACAGAAAACACTCTACACATCACACTCAGTATAATGTACACACCTGCAGCCCACCAACACCATCGGTTGCCAACAAAGTTATCATTCCATAATCCGAATGAGCTGAAGCTCCATATATCTCTTCACATGAAGGGGCTAAATCACCTAAAAGGTACACATGAAACATTAAGGCAGACTTGTAGTCTGAAGACAATGTAGTCATTTGATGGGAAATCAAATCCAAAACAATGTAAACAGCAAAAATACCCATTGTATTATGGCTGTAATACTAATAAAATACTTGATATGTCCAAACATTCACCGGACAAAGGAGCTACAATCTTAACTCATTTCCTCTTATATTCGAGAAAGCCGACACATTATTCATTATAATGAGTAGCTTTAAAGCAATTATACAAAATGCAACTAAAGCAAGAGGGGAACTAAAATCATGATGTACCTGGATAGTGCAACAAACGAAGAAATGCATTTGGTTCATCAAGTGCTCCTACTTCAGAGAAGAAATCCTTATCCAAGTTTAGAGCAAGCGCAATCAGAGGTAATAACTTCTTCCCAGCATCCCTAAAAAAAATAAAGGTTGAAGTTCAATCTAACTCTAGATGTTGTAAGCTCCATAAACCCTCGCCAATTAGTTCTCATGGGGTCAAGGGAGACACTCAAGTCTGGGCCTGACTGCAAGAATTTATTGAAAGAAAAACTGATGAATGAAATGTAAAGTAAACTTACAAGACACGTGTGTAGTAGGTTTCAACTGTGCATCTCCAGGATGGAAGGATTTCTAAACATTACTAGCCAGAAAACAATACAAAAATATTAACTAAGGAAACTTTCAGAGCAAATCTTTAAAAAACAACTTATGCTTACCTTGTGAAGGCCATTGATTAAATTTAAACAGAACGGAGTCATCTTCCAAGGGACCAACATAAAAGCCCTCCTTCGAGTCACCTGCATACACAATCCACATCACCGAAAATGAAAAAATACCTTCGAAAAATGGTTATCAATCAGTTAGTTTAAAACTAAGTACCTCTAGAACTTGCAGATGGATCAAGATTCTCAGCATAAAGCGGAGTGTATCCCCGATGAAATTTCCGAGCCAGCTTCATCTTCTCCTCCAACGGCAGATTGAAAAATTTCCTACTTTCTTCAAAAACACTATCAAAAAGCTCCTCATCCACCCCATGATTCACAATGTAAAAAAATCCGTACTCCATACACGCCTACATAATCACATCATATCAACATAACCCTAATCTCAAAACCAACTACGTAAGAAATTAAATGAAAATAAAATCGAAAAGTTTCAATTAAGGCTGGTTGGAGAGTACCTGACGGATTGAGTTTGCGGTTTGGTACTCATCCGATGATGCGAGATCGATGATCGGGAGATTCGCCGTCTTCGCCATTAGACTCAGTTTCGATGAATTGAGCTTTCGATGAATTGAGCTTTCGTTTGAATCTTATCTTCGGCGTGAGTCGCCAAATTGGTTCGATTGAATTAGAAATCTGTTTGAGTTAACTCGGTTATTTGAGAATTGACCCAAATGGACCGGAGAAGAGCAGTAGCCGTTGCCGAACTAAACGTTGCGTTTTAGTGCAAAAAGCTATATGTATCTCCTCCGTCAGGATAATCGTCGACGTTCGTATCGGTGTCGGAAACCTCCTTAGGGCATATGCAGCGGTGGATATCTCGGCAAGCAATTGGAGAAGGCCGTCCCCGATTCTTGTGCAGCGGTGTCTTCTTCAGGCGACGATCTTCTCGCGGAGATGGCGACTTCGCCATGACCGTCTCGCGGAAAAAACGAGGGAGACGATCGTCCTCACGCGTGGCTGGAGAGTCGAGAGCGTCTGAGGAGCGTGGGAGGTTGTCACGTATGGGCCACGCGGCCCAACTCACAAATAAAACGGACTGATTTATTTGCACCGTTAGATTAGATCTGATCTGATCTAACGGTCCATAATAAATAACAACGGAAAATTTTAAAAAAAATTCAAAAAAATTCGAATTTTTAAAAAAAATACTGTTACAACAGAAATATTTTTTATGTATTTTTTATGTCTTATGTAATCCTTTATTTATGTATGCAATCTGGATTATTAATATAATTATTGAAATTGAAATTACTTATTCAAATTGAAACTTAAGTTACAACACACAACTGAACTTAAAACGGAAATTAAAATTACAAAACACAATTGAAATACTAGAGATAGTTACGAAGAAAATTCCACACACATCTTCTTCATAGTTGTTCACCGGTTGTCATATACCAGTTATGTTTCACCAAATCATTTTGAAGCTCGGTGTGTAGGTATGTTGAATGAAGATTTGTAAGGCGTTCACCAAATCCAGGAGATTGATTACCTCTTTCAACTGGATCATTACGAATTGGATTACCATTCTGATCAGTTGGCACATCATACATAGTAAATGCATTGTGTGGGTTGTGCATATCTTCTTCTTCGACTTCAACAAATTCTTCATCGACAAATTCTTCCTCAACAATCATATTATGCATTACTATGCAAGCTAGCATAATTGATTTTAGAACACTTTTTTTTATGACACATACCTGCATGACGTAATATTGCCCATCGCGATTGTAAAATTCCAAAGCATCTCTCTACATCCTTACGGTACGATTCTTGTTTTTGCGAGAATAATTGTTCAGCTTCACTTTGAGGATTACGAATTGTTTTCACAAAAGATGAGTACCTTGGATATATTCCATCGGCCAAATAATAAGTGTTGTTATACGTGCTTCCATTTACCTTGTATGTCACTTGAGGGGTGATTCCTGCAAGATATGGATCAAATATGTTTGACTGATGTAGGACATTGATATCATTGTTTGAGCCCGGGACACCAATAAAACTGTGCCATATCCAAGTATCATAAGAAGCTACCGCCTCCAAAATAATTGTTGGACGTCCTTTACGACCCGAATAGGAACCTTGCCAGGTCGTTGGACAATTCTTCCATTCCCAATGCATGCAGTCAATACTTCCTATCATACCTGGAAATCCTCGATGCTCAGCCCTTCGTAACAGTCGAGCTAAGTCGTCATTAGTTGGAGAGCGCAGGTAGCGACCTCCATAGTGTTCAACTACTTGACGACACCATTTTTGTAAACATTCAAGAGTGGTTGATGCACCCATCCTTGAGATCTCGTCACACTGATCAGCACAAGAACCGTAAGCCAACATTCATATAGCAGCAGTCATTTTCTGTTCGGGTAGAAGGCCAAGAACTCCAGCGGCGTCTCTTTTTTGATGCCAATATGCATCATTATTACAAAGTTTAGTCTTAATACGGTTAAAAAGATTGGTACTCATACGATACCTCCGACGAAAAATAGATTCTGGATAAATCGGTCGTTCGATGAAGTAGTCATCTAACAGGTTTTGCCCCCTTGGCCCGCGTTGTCTAGCTAAATTTGGTTGTCGATGCGGTCTCGCCTCCTCCTCTTGAGCTCCCATTGTCGCTATTGTCACCACATCCATCACAAAATTGTTACTCATTTCATTCATTTCGTTCATTCTCTGTTGGAACAATCGAAAGCTCTCTTCAACTCCGTATGGATCCATTATGCAGATATGATGTTGAAGAAAATAAGAGTGCTAAGAGAGAAGATTGGTTGTGTAACTTCACAAGAATCGTGATCCTCATTTTATAGATTTTTTTAGTTTATCCTCAAAGACACGTGTTTTATTACGATTGGTAGATTAGATATCCTCATTTTATATAAATTTGTAGTTTATCCTCAAATACACGTGTTTTATTATGATTTGTAGAAAATCTTATCGTTATCTTCTATTAATAATTGATACATAATTCAAATACATTTGAGAAAAAATAATAATTGATGAATAGTAACAAAAAATTCTCGTGGAGAAGGTGATGGCTGCGCAAAACATGCATAAATGCTGCTACTGTTTGATGAATAGTAACAGAAATTTCTCAGAAGACGGGTGCATATGCCGTTAAAGCCGTAAACCCATGTCGACATCTCAGATTTTCCTCAACTTTCCTCAAAAAACACACTCTTTATCTCACCCTCAGTCGAACCTAGCTTCGGTAATCAGAGCTAGGGCTTTCGGTGCTGGCAAAACCCAGAAGCGCCAAATTGATGCAATTCAACTATTCAAGTCAGGAATTTGGAACCCATATACGATTCCAAATGGTTGGGATGTTTTATAGAGTAAAGGGTGTGAGAAAGTTGGATTTTTTTGTAAAGGCGGAGGAGAATGAGGGAGGTGGGGATGTGATTGAGGATGAGGAGTGGAGAGGAGAGAGTGCAATGCCGGAGTGGTTCAGGCATTTGACTAAAGAGGCTCCTGATCCACCGGTGATGTGGCCTTGGTTTGTGGGTAATGCTTTCTTTTGATTTTGTTCTTCAAAGTTTTAGCTTATGTTGCTGAATTTCATGAATTATTATTGCCCCTGGTTTTTATCTATTTTTATTAACAAATCATGTTCAGTTCAATTTATGTTAGGTTGGTCTTTGAATTAAACTGTTGAGTTATTGAAGCTCTTGAAGTAACTAGTGGATGGAAAGTTTAAGTTTGCCTTACTTAAACTCTTCTGTCAATTTTGGTTTCTTTTAGTATATTGCGTCCTTTGCGGTTCCTAAGCTCCCTGAATAGGTATCAGGGAAAGAAATGACTCAGTGAGTAATTTTTTATATTTTTTATATATCTAATTATTCAATGTGGTTTTCTTCTTTCAAAACCATTTTATGTGGTATCATTTGATTTTTGTCTGTTTTCAAGTCAATATAATTTTGTGTAACTTGTGATTGATGTCGTGATAAGTAGTGTTATGAAAGTTACTAATGTTTCTTTGAATTACCTTATAGCTTTGGCTGTCCTTGCTTACTCCTGGAGTTATCAAACTGGCGAAGGAATGCGGTTGGTGTATTGTAACCCCTGGGATATATCGGGAAACATTTACCAGCCCTCGTTTTTCATTTCATCATGGACCCGATCACCTCCGTGATACGATGTTCAGAAAATATATTTGGCGCAATTTGTGCTTTTTACTCCAGCATAGTGGCGTACGCTTCGGTTCCAGAAGTCATAGTCATCATCTTGTTGCCTTCATTCACATTAGCAATTGCTGAGGCTACTGTGCCAGATGCGGTAAAGAATCAGCAACTTCTTCTGACAATATCCGGCTTGAATGGATATTTTTCTCTTAGGGGATTTGTATCAGAGCCGTTTTTCTGTACTTTCCTTGTTGCAATATAAGACTTTTCACGCTTCATCAAAAAGCGAGACGAATGTTGCAGCCGCATTGCCTGCTGAAACTGTGTTGGCTGTTATCGACTTATCGGAGAGCCTTGGGTCAGAATAGTGGTTCTAGCTTCGGATATTGCTCTAGTGATAAATCATCATTCCAAAAAACTTGATGGAAAACAGGCAGACACTCAAGCTTCGGAAGTCAATACCGTGGTTCCTCGTTGTCGTTTCTTGGTGTTGCATTGGCTATTGGCATCCGACTTGCAGCTAAATGGGCTGGGTACCACCACTTAACATGGATGATAGTTTGAAACTGCCAAACGGTCAGCACTGTTGCCAAAATATATTGTTCTGCCATAGATTATTCTAGTTACCTTGAAATAACCTTGGTCACAAATTTCTAAACTTGCGCTCCGTCATGATATTTATTTTGGTTCTTTGTTCGTCAATATATCTCTGATTTTCAAGATTTTCAAAATGGAGATGTTTTAGTGCCCCCTGGACGGACCTCAAGGGACCGTAATCCTTTCAGGTGCGTCTGATGCAGGTTTTATGCTATTAGTTTCAACCCCTAGTAAAAGTTTGTTGTTGTTGGCCAGAGTTAGTATGAAGACTGTTGCGCGCGCGGGCTCCTTATGATGTACCTGTCGGAGAATACAGGCATTTATACGGATCGATAAATGTGCCTATTATTTTTACTTCAAATCAGACCATCCTATCAGGTGTGCCATGTTAATCAAGCACCACAACCAAAAATTCAAAGCACACTGATGGTATTAATTTCAGCATTGAGCGCTGACTTGAATGATGGGTGCAAGTGCATAGCAGCACATGCATAGTGGAAAATCCTAGATAAAGGGAGGTTACTGTTAAAAAAAAGCATTAGTTTTCAAAAGTTGATAGTATGTCGAAATGAGAGCATCAGACTGATATGAATTATGTTTGTACTGGCAGTCACACAGGTAATGCGATCTCAAGCCAGGCGAGCTACTTGAAACTAATTTTTCAAACCCAGCCTGGGATCTTGACTTGCCATGAACTTGGAGAATTGCTGAAAAACATAAAATAGTGGTAATGTCTGGTTTACTCATATTAGTCATTTATCAAGAACTGCTCATTTGGCGTTATACTTAACCTCATGAATCTCGATTATGTTGCAAATGTTACATCAGGCTGGTGTGTATTTATTCTGAATTTAAGTCAGCTACTCAATCATCCTCCCCTCCTAACCGAAGCAGAGATTAATATGAAGGTCACATTGTAGTCATTGGTTTATACTATTTGCACATTATTACAGCTCATTTGTAGGAACATGTTCGGGTGGGAATTGGGATGTCCCTGAGGATGAAGGCTACTTGACCTAAATCAATGGCTTCCACATCGTAATAATGGTTACTACATTCTCAACAACTTGGTTGCAAGGCTAATGACAATAAATTCAGTGCACATGCCAACTGAAAGAGTTGTAAGAACAACCATGGATTCAGTACAACAGATTGTCATTTTCCATGAGGAATGTTGATGATGATATCCACTGTACCGACTCGAGATGAACTCACCATGACAAGTCCCTCATGGTCTCTCAACCCAATCCAGTAAGAAACTTCGGCAGGCTTATGGGTTTCCCAAAATGCTATATCTTCCAAACGAGACTCGCCCCATTCAGTTGCTATAAGCTCAGGAGTTGTCAAACTTGCAAGTGAAGAAACTAGCCCTTTCTTGGAAGCAATTTCGACTGTTAAGTCATCCGTCTTCAGACCTTTCACAAATAACGCAAAGTCCAAATCCATGTTGATTCCAAGTTTTTGTTCCGCATCTTTGATGCAATCCTTTGCCAGTTGCTTCAGCAGTGTAGTTTCATCTTCATTATCTACATTTTCCACATTGTAGAGAAGGAATTTGCCGACGGTTTTGGGTTGTATAATGCTCGGCGGTACAGGGAAGCTTTTATGTGTTTTGAGCTTGGGAAGGTAGAAAACTGGAGCTTTGTTCTCCTGAAACATGTCCTTGTGCAGCTTTGCTGAGTGCTTTAGAAAGCTAGTAAGCTCCAATGGGTCTCCTAGCACAATGTTTAAACTGAACCCAATTGAATATCCCCCACACTGAAAATTTGTAACCTGAGAAAACATAAATCCAATTTATAGACCATTTTTATATAAAATTCTACGGCATATTTTCATTTCATTTTCTCTTTATATGTCCGTCATTTACTTTTTTGGTTGATATTCTCATTTGTAATTGTTTCACGAAAAGTATACGAAAAAATACTGTAAATTTTATGAAAAAGAAAAGAGAAGTATACCTGAACGTAAGCGAGCGGGCAAAACTGCGGATTTTCCTCATTAAGTTCCTCCCAAAAGACGAGCTCCTGTTCAGCTTGTGCCCTATCCTTCATCTGAAGAAACTCATCCAAGCTTAAAGCCATTTTAGCCTCCACAAGTCTGATGCCACTATCATTTGACACAAGCTCAAGTTCTCTACACCCACTTGCTAAATGATCAACTTCATCACTAACCCATCTAAGCCTTCCAGCAATCATAGGGTAATTCAGCAATGCACTGCCAACAGACTCTTTAAGCCTCCCCGCAACGACCCAACCCGAATCCTCATCGGATGCTTTTTTGTAGTACAATAAAATATGATGACACTTTTGAAATATTCCCATTGTTTGAGGATGTTTAAGTATCACCTTTCGAGTTTGTCTTGGGTCGGTTGGCCTTATCGGCATCACGCTTTGGATTCCTTCGACTTCAGCTTTTGCGGCCATTACCGGAGAGGCGATGGTGTTAGTCATTTTCTCCTCTACTAGCTTTTCTTTGTGTTGTATAAGGTACATTTATCTAGCTAGTTTATATATAGATAGAAAGGAAATGTATCAAGTGGATCCATCCAATTTGGTTGACTCGTGTTGCACGTGTTTTGCATGTGATGCACCCGTGATGTGCACATGAGAAATGCAACTACGTGGCACAATCTGGTGCATCCAAAAAATGCAATCAACTGGTGCAAGAGGGGATCCACGAGTCCACCAAATGAGATGGATCCACAGGATACAACCTCTAGATAGAAATTGTATCATGTAGATCCATCTATTTTTGTGGACTTATAAACTTTCTCTTGCATATGTTAATTGCATTTTTAATACATCAGTGTTACGTCATTGCACATGTTATGTGCATGTCACTTGCAAAACATGTGCAACTCACATGTCTCAATAATGTGGTAGCACAATCTGATGCATTAAAAAAATACAATCAATGGATGCATGAGAGGATTCATGAATCATTCAAAATAGATACATTCTCTATATAGATATGTAACACAAGGAGACAAACGTTTCATTAATGAAAATTTTGTCTACTTTGGTAAATGTCAATTTAAATATGTTCATTTCAATCCATAAATTTTGATAGTAGATGAAAGAGTCATATGATTAAATTCATGATGGATTGTTGGTTGTTGATCCACATCACATGGTTACACATTTGGGAGTAAACTCCATCATTGACTTGTCATGCTAACTTTAACCTAAAGCAACTAATCTCATGTGAGTGTGGGGATCAGCTGCTACACACCTAACGCAGTGAAGTCGATGGAGTGAGTGAGCTGTTAATTATTGAACAAATCATTATTATAAATTTAAATATATTTTGCATTCATCGATGTAATAAATGTGAACATGTCAACTCACTATATTTCCACTTACTTGCTGAATGATCATTCTCAGGTTTGTTTAACCAACTTGATGTGTTTATTTACTCAAAGTTGTCTTGACTTTGTTTGAGGAAGTTGCAGCTGTTCATTCATTGTGTGTACTCAAATGTCAAGTATTGAATATTTACGAGTAAAGTTGGTGTTTGGTGGGTGGCTGCAACGTGCAAGAAATTCCAAGTACGCCAACTTATCATAAACAGATTTGAGTGATTCATCGTTGTCCATTTTTATATATCCTTATAGAGACATGTCTTACTCCCTCCGTCTCATTTTGTTTGTCCAAAAATACAAAATACACGGTAATTAAGGTAGAAAGAGGGTATGAAATGTGTGTTGAGAATATACGATTAATAAATAAATGAGTAAAAAAATAGAATGTGTGGTGGAGAATGAAGGAAAGTGGACAAACTTAAAGGGGCACCCAAAATGGAAAGTGGACAAACTTAAAGGGACACCCAAAATGGAAAGTGGACAAACATTATGGGACAGAGGGAGTATTATTCACTAGGAACATTTCAAATTCTTCCTTCTTTAGCTAATGATATGTCATAGTCGTTCTAGAGGATTTTAAGAGACAACATTATCTCTTAAAGTAAAGAGTCTAATCAAAATAATTTGAGATGGACAATATTTTTTTTGAAGGCATTGATTATGTGATCATATCTGTGTTAAGTGAGGTTAGATATCTTTAGCCCCACATTTGAAAGTATTATTCAAATTCAATACTCTTTTACGCTGACAGTAAAGATCCTTTCTCGAGTGTTTAACTTAACTTCTTAACAACATTTGTACTCTTGTCTTCTTCTTGTGTGCATGTGCTCTCTTTTCATATTCATTTCTTTATAGAGAAATAAGAATATTTGCCGATCTTGAATTACTAAATCATAATTTGACAATACTTAATTAACACCTTTTTAGAAAATAACTTTTCTTAATACATCATTGTCAAGATTTTTTTTCTTGATAATTTTAAATTAATATTTTCTTAAGATGATTGATCAAATGAAACATGTCAGTTCGGTACATAAGTAATTCATCCATAAGGGTACAAATTTAATATGCTAATATCTAGTCCAAACTATAATGGTGTGTTCACTTCGCCGGAATGGAATCACTTGGAATGGAATGAAAGGATGAATCTAAAATGAAACTATGTCCAAATTCATCATTTCATTCCCACGAAATGCATTTCATTCCAGCGAAGTGAACATACCATAAGTGTTTGAACCCAAAAGAAAATCTAGTCCAGACCTATTATGAAAGGAAGTTCTAGAAAAAAAAAGCAAAAGAGATATTACTTATAGAAGTCTGTTTGTGCGGAATCATCTAGAAGTTTGGTTATTCTGTTAATGGGTGAGTTCTCCCAACAATTTATCATGATAAAATCAGTAAATATTCGATAATAATACCTTCTAATAAAAATTAGTAACGCTAAGTGAGGTGGGATTTTGATAGCAACCCAGTAAGGCAGTTTGATTTTTTTTTTTCGGTTTATTTATATATTTAAGAGTTAAGATCTAGAAGAATAATAAAGTTTTGTAACACAAAATAACCCATAATTAATACTTATGATAATTTTTCGTGTACCAAAATCTGCTTTAGTCGTAATCAAAATTTATTTAAAAATAACAATCTTCTTCACATTCACTGACGCAATCAAAAGACGCCACGTGCACACAGTGCACAATCACGCATCTCACTGCCATAAATCACAGATCGCCACGTCCAACATGGCGTCATCATCGCGGCCACTCATCTCCGCGAAGAAGCCGAGATTCAATTGGAGCCAGAAACTTTGATCCGACAACTTCGCTTTCACAGCAAGTAATTGAAAAAGCAATTGCGTAGTAAAATTGAACTTTTGGTGGTGATTTTTAAGTGGAAATTTCTTGATTTCAAATTGGAGCTGATCTAGGGTTTTGTTTTACGTATACATTTCTGATTCAGCTTCAATCGATTATCAATTGAAGGAATCCTTGCCGATCCGCTCGTTGCGATGACCAGTGGTGGTGGCAGCGGAGGCCATTTGGTCTCCGTTCGTCCTGAAGATCTCAGATTTCATGGTAAGGATATATTTAGGGAAAATACAGAATAGAATATCAAATTGAAACATTACTCATCTTTTTTGAATCGTGCATCATTTGTTGAAAAATATCGTAACTTGGACAACATATCGAAAATGAGTGATTTCGGCGCATTCACATTTGGGTCGTCTCTAATATATGGAGATTTTTTTTATTATTTTGGTTGTTTGAATGTGATTGTTGTATCAAGAGGCTTGAATGGTACTTGGTTTGTGTTTTGTAACTTTTTTGGCTTGATCAGTTGAGCTGGATAGACAGAGCTATTGCGACCTCAATATTACAAACAACTCAGAAAGTTATGTAGCATTTAAGGTACTGTTTCCATTGTTTATTTGTTTGATTTGGTGTTGGGAATACTTATTTCCTTTGTTAAGTTTTTATATTATGGGTTTATTGTTGCAGGTGAAAACTACCACTCCCAAAAAGTACTTTGTAAGGCCTAACACTGGCATTATCCGACCTCAGGATTCTTGCGTTATCAGAGGTACGTTTCTCAACATTAAGCTTTATTCTTTAATATTTTTGGTAATGATTTTTTAATGAAGTTAAATTCATCGGGTTGATATTGAAGCCCTTTGTAAATTTGTTTTCCTTTCTTCTACATTGGTCATTGAGTGGAAGTAAAACTGTTCACTCAGCCAATGGATATTAGAGTTTTCACTGGTATACTGTTATCACGGTAGTGATGTGATAATATGATTTCCTTCGTCACTATATACAAGAACAGAACTATGTTTGATTCGAGGATTAGATTGGTCATTGGAGTTCAAGTGCATAAGTGCATTTTAAATGCATATATTTGTGTTGTGGCTCATTTCTGAGCCAATTTTATTCACTTTATGTAAACTTCAAGTCAGTTTACTGTTATGATAAAAAGATCCTGTAGTTGTCTTGGTCTGGTTATTTATCATTCTAATTATGCATTGATTTATAGTTACCCTTCAAGCCCAGAAAGAACTCCCACCAGACATGCAGTGCAGAGATAAATTTCTTCTACAGAGTACAGTTGTACCATCCAATACTGAACTTGAGGAACTTTCTCCTGAAACAGTAAGCAAGCTCCAAACTTTTTGTAGGGATTCTCTTCTTCTACATTTCTTAATTCTGAACAACATTGCACCCTGTTTGCTGCATTTAGTTTAATAAGGATGGTGAAAGAACATTGGAAGAATGCAAATTGAAGGTAGTGTATATCTCTGCTGAAGCGGCTAATGCAAATTCAGCTGATGAAGCGTCAGGGTCATCTAGTTCTAGACAGAATATCGAAAGTGAATCTGTGAGTTCTCTTGGGGCCTTAGTACTTTTGGCTGCTTGACAACTAACCATTGTCATTAATCTATTGACTGCCATTATTTTTCAGTTGCATTAATATGAGGTGTTTAGGGGATAGTTTTACTGATAGTTTTTTTTCGTTTTGAGTTCTCATTGATGAAATTAATCTGATTTATTTTATGAATATTTTTAATAGGCTTTGCGGCGTCTGGTAAATGAAAGAGATGCAGTTATCCGGCAAACACATCATCTACAGCAAGAGCTGGTAAACTATCTCTACATTTATCATATTATATCAGTTACTTGATAGCACAGTTTCACGTCACTGTAAAGGAAAACATTTAGTCGATGACATGTGTAATGAAGTAACTACAAGAGCCAATATTTACTATTTAGAACTGCCAAAAATGCAAAAATAACTTCAAGTTTAATGGGAAGCTTTTGCTAAGCATTTTCCGAGATTTTAATTACCAAGCTTGTGTATCATGTATTGCTGAACCTTAAAATCTTGTCCTTAGCATTATTTTCTTGCTGTAGGAATTGCTGAAAAAACGTCAAAATAGAAGAAACAACAGTGGATTTTCCTTAAAAGTTGCGCTCTTGGTGGGACTCGTTGGCCTCATTATTGGGTTCCTACTAAATCTCACATCTTCATCATCTACTGGAAAAGAAGAGCTTTGAATAACTGAATCCATTACAGACGAAAGACATCCTCATTCGGAAGTATTTTCCTTTCCCCTTCACCTTTCAACTGTATAACCTCATTTTCCCCAATGGTACATTTAGAATTTAGATAACTCTGCTTTCACTCATCAGAAGCATATGATTCTTATGCTTAAATAAAATACATAGATACAAATTCCTTAAATTCTGAGCAATGTAATGAATCTTACAGAAGATGTGCCGGAAGAAATACTTCTATTTCTGCTTTTATCTTCTGCCCTTTTATATACTTTACTTCTCAGTCACTTGTAAAGTTGTATTTAGATGCAATGCCATGCTGTGTCCCTTGCTCTCAGTTCCTCGACATAGCCAGGAAACTTTCTGATTATTCTAACATGGACTTCCTTTGTCTCTTGTAGTTGTATGTCTGTCTCAATTTTTATTAGTTTGTAATTTTGTATTGATACTAATCAACAGTCTAATCTCGGCTTAAATTATTTAAATCAATTTCGTCGGAACTACACCAAATTCCACAAAGAGCACAACTAGAGAGAGAAAGCGAGGAGTAGAGAGGCAGAGGTGCCAGCTGTTCATCCGCTTCCGCTTCTCCTAACCTCGACATTCTCGAATCTACATTCAATTCAGCCCGATCCCGCTTCGTTCCGAAACTAGGGATTCGTTGGTGCATGCGGAATTGGGATTTCGAGGGCTTGTTTGTGATGTACGATGTTGATGTATACAGGAGCTGACGGGGCGATCGAAACGGATCGATCATCGATGTTGTTAGGCAAGCAGTTGGCGTCTATTTCTTAGGGTTTTGGCGCGCTGTTGTTAAGCATAAGGAGAAGTTTGGTAAGGAGACAATGATGCGGAAGGACAAGGCTTCATTGGATAGGATTGGCTCGCTCTTGAAAAACAATAATGGTGAACCTTTTTTGTGCGTGAGTGCTCTTACTATCGATTTTTTGTTGTGTGTGGTTTGATTTGATGTTTGAGAAGTTATATAGTTGAGCTAAGGTAGTAGGGTTCATTCTCACATATTGAATTTTCCATTTGTTTGCTGATAGAATCTTTATAGTAGTCACAAAATTCAGTTTTTCAAATAGTATAGAATAATAGAAGCATGTTATGGATATAATATAGATCATGAAGGCAGTTTTATTATGCATAAGGTGGTACCAAATAGCAATTACATTGCTGCAGTTGTCTGTTTTTTCGGTTAATGGAGCTCTGAGGTTGTGTTGAGTCTGTTGACAGTTAATGACTCCAGTGTTTTAACATTCTAGGGAAATTAACTGTACATATTTTTCCATATGTTCTATGGCAATGTAATTTAATAGGCAATCAGGATTATACCTTTTTTTCTTTTTGTTGAATGTTGTACTTGTAATTTTGCCTTCTGCGTTTTCAGAATTTTCTGTGCGATAGGAAAAGAATGTTTCAGTAACTCATTATTCTCCATTTTTTTCTTGCTGAAGTATTTGATACAGACAGTGAAGGGTCTGATGTCAGTGGGTCAGAGGCGGAAGACATATCTTGGATTTCTTGGTTTTGAACTTACGGGGGAATGAGTTCTTCTCTGAAGTTGACGAGGATTACATTCAAGATGATTTTAACTTATGTTCGCAAGCAGTCAAGTTCCATACTATGAGTATGCACTTGAAATGATTCTGGATATTGATTCTTCTAATGGTAATAACAGTTACCCGTTAAACTACATGTGATTTGCTTACTCTCCAAAACATAAACCTTTCTTCTCTATTTTTGGGGTAGTGACCAGTTCATTAGGTTGTGTCTATAATTGTTTGCCTATGGGAGAGGATATCACAACTTGGTGCTAACTTCTTCAGTAGAAAGGGGGAATGTAATTAGAAATAGACATTATGTTTCCAATCCATAATGTTAATTAGATTGAATAAAATGATGCGGGTGCAATTGTCAGGTGACATGTTTACTGAAGAGCAGAATGAATTGGTCGAGTCTGCTGCAGAGATGGTATATGGATTAATACATGCCCGTTATATTCTGACCGGCAAGGGATTGAATGCTATGGTACAGTCATGTTTTGTTTTATGCTTACAGTATGATTTGGGCATGTAGAGTTATTTATTCATATTAAAAACTATTTAAATTCGTGCAGCTGGAAAAATACAAAAGTAATGATTTTGGAAAATGCCCTAGAGTGTATTGTGCGGGACAGTCATGCCTCCCGTTGGTCAAATAGACATCCCAGATCAAGTACTGTGAAAATATACTGCCCCAAATGCGAAGATGTGTACTACTCTAGATCCAAGTATCAAGGTACTATCTGCTGTTCTGCTCTCTATATCATTTACTCCAATTGATCCATGCTGTATGTTTCTTATGCCAAGTTCCAATGTTACTTTACAGACATTGATGGGGCTTATTTTGGGACTACATTTCCACACCTTTTCTTCATGACATATGGGCACTTGAAGCCACAAAAACCATCACAGTCATACACTCCAAGGATATTCGGATTCAAGGTCCACAAGGCATGATCTGGAGAAATTGGCTATCAGTTGGAATTTGGAAATACTACCTATTTTTGTGATTATGTATAAAATGTATATGAGTTTGATACGTAATGTTGTGTAATCAAACCAAGTTTTAATTAAAGTTAACGCGCTAACCATTTCCAAAACAGATTACTCTGAAAAAGACATAGTTAGGGCGTACGTCACCAGATCTGAATCACAATTTCAAAAAAAGACAACCTTTCCAGATCAAATCTGCCCTTCCGCATTCTCCGCTTCCTCCGTCCCGCTCAATCTGGAAAATCCCGTCTATCTGAAAGTCATCCATTTTCATACACCGATTTGAGTCGAATTCCATCTTAAACCCAATCACAATGGCGTCGTCATTATCGCATATCAGCGAGGAGCTTGCGGACATCGACGGCCAGATCGCTGACATTTTCCGTGCCCTTTCGTCCGTTACCTTAATCTCAGTTTTTTATCATTTATCTTCTTTCTTTCCTTGTATTCATAATTTTTGTATGTTTTGGTTGTTGTGCAGAAATGGATTTCAGAAGATGGAGAAGATTAAAGACGTTAACAGGCAGAGTAGGCAGCTTGAAGAGCTTACCGATAAAATGAGGGACTGTAAGCGGTACATTTTTCTTGTTTGTTACCTTCTCATTTCTTTGAATACGATGATGTTATGATGCAATATTCTGTCTGACGTGAAATTGTTAAATATAATGAGCAGGCTTATTAAGGAGTTTGATAGAGAGGTCAAGGAGATTGAGGGACAAAATGACTCAGCTACGAATAAGATGCTGAATGAGAAAAAACAGTCCATGGTGAGTGTTTGTTATTTACAAATTACATGTGTTTTGAAGCTTTTGGATATCTGTTGTTAACATATTATTGGAATTTGCAGATCAAGGAGTTGAATTCATATGTGGCTCAGAAAAAGCAGTAAGTAGCCAAACCCATGTTAAATCTTTTCGACATCTGTACACTAAATTGGTCTTTTTGAAAAGAGGAGTCAGTTATTGTTCTTGAATTCTCAGTTCGAGTGTACATTTTTTTTAAAAAGCATGTGCTAGTGTCCTACATTACTGTGATTACTTCTTTTTAAACGTCAACTCTTTTTTCTGAGCTAGGGGAAATCAAGTTTTAGGCTCTTTTTTGGGTTTTGTTTAAGCACTTGGCTTGGAGCCAGGTCGTCTATACCAAAGCTAACGGATTTTATGTGAACTCCATGTGTGCAATTTGTTATTAATTCTTGTGTTCTATATTACAGATATGCAGCCTCCCTTGAAAACAACAAGCGAGTTGATCTCTTCGAGGGTCCAAGCGAAGGTTACGGAGAGGAGAATGTTTTGCTAGCCTCATGTAAGTGTTATTGATTACATTAATGATTTTTTTTAATTTGTAGCTACATGTATGCATACCGGCTACTATAAACTTCTCTTTTCCAAGATTTTTGTCTAAATTGTACAAAGTGGGATGCACTTTGCAAAATATCTATTTATCTCTACTGCTAGATTGCGCTTTTTGCTTTCAACCTGCAAAAGTTTCCGACAATACTAGCTAAATTTGTCCTATCTAGTCCTAGTCTAAGTCATGATGCCAAGGATTGCTTGTATTTGAAACTTGTATTAATCCAAAGAATATCGTTTTGTAGCAATGACAAATCAGCAGCTGATCAATCGTGGAAATGAGATGATGGATGAGACAGATCAAGCGATTGATAGAGCCAAGAAGGTTAGGATACCTTTACTTTAGATTTGCACAAGTTACTATCTTTTTGCACAACTTTTGTTCGCTGCATATTGGGGGAGGCTCTCCCTTTTTCAAATATTTGTAAACACTGTAAATGGAAATCTAAGAATCCGAACCGATATCCAAAAAGTTAAAATCTTGTAGTTTTTACACCTCAAGACTTATTCAAATGTGAATTAATAAAAATTTGTAACAATTGTCTCTGCTGTTCATTTGTCTTGGTTGATTTCTTGCTTACTTTTTCTGTTTAGGTCGTTCAAGATACTGTCGCTGTTGGAACAGAAACTGCAGCTGCCCTTAAAGCACAGGTTTGTATTGTTAATCACCTTGCACTGCTCTTGTTTTTACTTTTGACACATGAGTACTGCAAGTATGCTCGAGTTGAGATTCCTTTATACACATATTTATCCTATTCCATGTATTTATTTCTAGACAGAGCAAATGAGTAGAGTTGTTAATGAGTTGGATTCCATTCATTTCTCAATCAAGAAAGCTTCAAAATTGGTCAAGGAAATTGGAAGGCAGGTCTGTATACATCGTCATACCCTCTTTTGTTGTTATTGGTCTCTGCATGGCATTCTGTGCTCCATACTCTCAATTAACATGCTATCATTTTGTGCAGGTTGCCACTGATCGGTGTATAATGGGACTGCTCTTTCTCATCGTAATTGGAGTCATAGCCATCATCATTGTTAAGGTTTCCGTACCATGCTTCGAATGTACATAGCAGGAATTTGCCAAATCATAGCATCTTACACAACACATCTTTTCTGTTGCAGCTTGTTCATCCAAACAACAAAGACATCAGAGATATCCCTGGACTAGCACCGCCTGCACAAAGTCGGAGACTTTTATGGCTTCCTTAATTCTGATAGAGTCACCAATGTTATTTATTCTGCCATTCAAATGTTCAAATCAGTATATTTATATCAAGAAGAAGCTTGTTGAAATTAGTGAAGTCTGAACTCAACCTATCGCTCTAGAGCTGTTTTTCACAAGTATTTACCGCTACACTACAGACCACATAAACTATACAAGAAGTTGATTCCTTGACCCTTTGTAGTTTTGATTGATTTTTGTCAAAATTAGTAAGTTTTCACTCGTAGTAAATAATTTTTGCTGTGCATGTTCTAAATCCTAATTCATTTCCACAACTAGCGGCAGTTCAAGAGTAAAGATCATAGTCCCAAGGCTAAGGGTATGTGTAATAGTGTTTTACCACATTCTGATTTTACAACCTAATTCCTACCATTGCTAACCTAATTTTGACATAATGTTCCTGAAGGAGAAAATGTTCTGGACAAATTTGTTTATCCTCAAACTTCAAACACAACTAGACGACGTGCTTGTTGTGCTACAAATATCAAAACTTGCTGCAAGCAGTACCTGCCATCGGAGACTGTCATTGGGTCCGTTGAATACAGTTGCGCGTGCTTACTGAGCCCAATAAGACGTACTGGCCCGTTAAGTAACCCAATAAACCATTCTCTACTTCGTCTCGAACACAAACTGTTGTTGAGATCAGATCTTTGATTGTGCAATGGAGTTTCTTGACGAGGAATCGCGACCTCGAATTCTGTTCCAATCTCGCGCGATCTCAACGTCGTCCAAATCTGCCGCACCGAAATCGTTAAATAAGGTGCAGATCTGCGTCACTACATCTATCGCGATCATCCTTCTCGGCGTCACGTTTTTTTACGTCTCGAATCTCGAGCCTGTGACGTCGATTTTGTTATGGATTGCCGTGTCGATTTTACTAGGACCGTTTGCACCGGATTCGATTACTGGAGGTGATGTGAGAGTCGGTAATGGACCTGAGTTGGAGGAACCGGAGCCGGATCTGGTTGAATCGGATGTAAGGAAGTCGAAGCAGCAGCGCGGCGGTGGTGGTTGGAGGAAGAGCGAGGACCAGAGTCGGAGATCGGAGGTAGAGAAGCGATTCGTAGCTGGATCGGAGTCGGATAAGAAAGATTCGGTTGCTGCCCCAGCAGTGGTGGAGGAGATGGAATGGACGGAGGAGGATTTTGAGTTGTTGAAGAAGCAGATGGTGAAGAATCCGGTAGGGAAGGCGAGGAGTGGGAAGTGATACATTTCAAAGTTCAAGGAAGGCATAAGGTTGATAGTGTGGTGAAGATGGCGAAATCAATGGCTGAACGGAAGATAGGGAATGGAGATGATTCTTATGCTCAGTTTTTGAAGCATAGAAAACCATTGGACAGTCGAGCAACTGAGAGTGACGATGGGGAGCTAAAGAACGATGATGGTGAGTTGGACACTAGTTGGAGTGTCGGTGAAGACAAAGCATTGTTGAATGCGTTGAAAGCCTTTCCTAAGGATGTGGCAATGAGATGGGAGAAGATATCCGCTGCTGTTCCTGGGAGATCAAAGAAAGCATGTATGAAGAGGGTTGCGGACCTGAAAAAGGATTTCCGTAGCTCGAAAGCTTCTTGATGCTGTTTTGCATTGGTGCAAAATTGGACAGTATTCTAACTTGTGATATTTGTCCAAGTTTTTTGAATTTGGAGGGTGTTGGAGAGGTTAGCAATACACTCATTCTTTGTTTTACCTTTCAGCTCAGATACTTATATACTTTCGAACTTATACTGAATCATTTTGTCGGACGTTTACTGAACAAGTTCAATTAAGTTGCATTTCCTATTCCTTGTCATGTTTGGCTATTTGGGATGTGTTTCGTCTCTTTCCCCATTTCAAATGTATATGTTTATTTTGTGATCAAGTACATGACACTTTTGCAAAACTTAATTATCAGATGCATAATAGATGTGATTGGGATTTGGGGAGTTTTAAGCTGGGTTCAGTATAATATTGTGCAGTGGCGTGATTTTTAGGATTTACTCTCTTATTAGAATTGGGTTTCAAATATGTGACTTGTGATGTTTAGAGCTTTGTCAGCATGAGAATGATTGGTAAACTGAGTCATTGTCCATAATCTCAACATTTTTAGTCCTGTATACGTAAATTGGGATACTCCAAAATCCAAACCGAGTAAACTGAAAACCAAGTTTAATAGCATGAGCATGCCTTGTTCAGTGGATACTTGAAGGACGTGTTGAGGTAGCTGAACGGAAAAATGTATGCCTAACTAAGAGTATGCAAAATATGAAATAATAATACTGAAAATTTTGTGCTTTCCTTGTTAGATCTAAATGTTTAATCACTTGTTAGAAATGATTAACTAAGTTTATCAGAATTAGAGTGTAATATGGAATATAGACATAGTCGGTTAATCATAGTTAGTTGGTACCTTTATATGAAAGCTATATGAAAGCTATAACTAACATCAAAGAAGCTATAGAAATGTTTAATCCTTATTAGTGAATTTTAAGGTACAGGACATGAACTGTAATTTGTTGGTACCTTTATATGAAAGCTATAACTAACATCAAAGAAGCAATGAATAACCAGAAACGACAAAAAAATGATAGCATGAAATGGGATGATGCTCCCATTCATGTGAAATGAACTTATTTAGTAAAAACAGCTATTCATAGAAGAGGGTTGTTCTTTTGAGACCCCTATTAAGGGTGAGATTCTGAGACCCCCGTCATGACCGTTGGTTGGGTTTGTTTTTGGGTTTAGGGTTTAGAAACAAGAGAATGTGATAGCAATTTTCTGTATATTGTCAGTTATAATTTATGCATTCCTTGTTCATATTATTTGCAGGTTCATTTTAGGTGCAAAATGATATATCTTGTGAGATTTTTCTCAGAATACAAACAAAAACATGAAGCCAAAAGAATCAACCAGTGAATCAAAAGATAGAACATAAACAAACACAGACCAAAGCTCAAGCTCAATTTTGAAACCCTAAGCTTAGCTTAAATTTTGAAACTCTATTTCGAGGTTCACATTCGCCATCTGATTATTTTCACTGCCGTCTCGGAAGTTAGTTTTCATGATCGTACTCAAATATTTAATCCATTTGTTTGCTTATTTTCGGTACTGAGGCAAAGTACCTCATCCAAACTAAACTTAGATTAAATTTCTTTTGTGTTCGAGGTTTTCATTCACTGGTCGATTAGAACTAATTCCTCTTTTATGTGTACTGTCTGAGTCTTTGTACTATTCTAATCAAAAAAATTGAAACCCTAAGCCTTAACCCATTTTCATCAACGAGCACACCCTGTCTATCCAATATAATAATATCTTTTGATAAGCAATAATTAATATATATTTTCATTCGAATAGTGAACTGAAAACGCACACTAACAAACATAAAATTCCTAACATGAATCAAATATAGTCTTCTGTCTTTCTATTAGAAATGTCATTAGAAGACATTTTTAACTTCACTTAAAAACATCGATGATCACCTCTCTAACCCAAGAAGTGAACACTTATTTTTATACACAAAAGGTCGACACACATTAACATAGCCTCCACCTCCATTCATTAAACCTTCTAGAAAGAAAACATTCCAAGACCAGCAGTGCTCCAGTCACATCCCTGAGGCCCCATTCTACACATGGCAGGAATGTTCTTTGCCCTCCTTGTCATCTTAGATACCTCCGCTTCTCCAAACTTTCCTTCCTTCTGACTCTTCCTAATAACCTTCTTTAATGCATCACATACACACTCCGATTCCACCTTTTTTATCTCTCTACAACAATCAAATATGTTTGCATTGTCTTGTCCTGTTTGTGCTGCTTGTTTCACGTAGTCAGTGCAGTCACTTAGCTCCTCGCTTTTCGGGACCTGAGTGCATGTTCCCTTGTTGTCTTCTTCCACAGTGCTGGTTGTGGTGATGGTGCGTATGATGGTTGCATCGGTTAGGAGAGCAAAAAGTAGAAGTAAGATGAGTGCAACTAGCTTAGCCATTTTTGGTTTGGTTGATGTAGTTCCAAAGAGTTGCGTGTTATATAGTGGTGGATGGGTCGTGCATGGGATCAACGTGTATGATGTTTAGAAGACGTGGCGATCGACTATGGAGATGTAAATGTCACTGTGACACTGAGGATATAATTAGAAGTACTATGGTTGTGTTGGAAATGGGAGTTTAAGACTGGTCGTCTTAATTTGCTAGGAGCCAAAACGATGAAAGATCTCAAAGTTATCACCGACAGAAAATCTCAATCACAAAATTATAAATTTTCAAATGTCACAGTTTGTAATATAATGATTCCGCTTTTAGTTACAGCAATTTATTTATATAATAATATAATTTATTATTCATATTTAACTCGTTGACTCCAGTTAGATCCTAATTTGACCAAAGAATTCCAAATCCTTCTAGCTTAATGCCCGATAATGTCATTGCTGCAAACATCAAGGACCATAATGAAAAATACCTCTAAATTTCAGACCAGTGATTAATTTATGGACATGACCCACCGACAAAACAAGGGACAAGAGATTAGCGACGCTTAATCACCCAAAATTTAATAATTAAATATTTATTAGTTATAAATACACCAAAGGATATTCGCTTTCTCTCTCATTCTGCAATTCAACAATTCCCAAATCTCTCTCAGGCTTATCCGAATCTAGGGTTTCCCTAATCCCCCTCTTCTACAAGCCCTACTTCTCGGATCAGGTATTCCCGTCAAATTCCGATTGATTCCTCATCTAAATCGTTGCGTGCGGTTTGATTTTTCATCGGATCGGTTTGATTTTTGGGTATCTGGAATTGTCAGGAAATTTAGGGGTTTCAGATTTGATTAGGTTATTAAGGCTAAAGATATGATTTTTAATGTATTCGGATTTTGCTGGTGTTGAATGGTTGAATTATTAATTGATTAGTAATGCTTATGATTATGTTTTGATGCCTGGATTAAGAGATCTGGTTTGTGGTTGTGATGAATTAGAATTTAAAGCTCAATAATTATTTTTGAATTTGATTTGGTTTGTTGATTGTGGTGTGCCTCATGGTCTTTGAGATTTTGACTTGATTTGTATATGCATTTGGTGGCCTTGTAGAGTTAAATTTATAAAATTTGGTTCCTATGTTTATACAGGTCTGAGCTATCTGTTTCTTGGTTACTTCAATAAGCTTAAGAAGCAAAGTTTCATGTCTGATCTTGACATCCAGATTCCATCTGCTTTCGGTATGAACTACTTTACCTCCTTCGACATGTATTCTGTTTGTGATGAGGTATGCAACACATTTATGCTGTATTTTTTAATTGGTACTGATATACATGTGTTTTTCTTGGCCGTGTAGATCCTTTTGCTGAGTCTAATGCTCAGGACTCAGGTGCGGGGACAAAAGATTATGTGCACATTCGCATACAACAGCGGAATGGTAGAAAGAGCTTGACCACTGTTCAGGGATTGAAGAAAGAATTTAGTTACAACAAGATTCTGAAAGATCTCAAGAAGGAATTTTGCTGTAACGGTACTGTTGTCCAGGACCCAGAATTAGGCCAGGTTTGTCTCATCAATCAGCATTTTTTCTAGTTGCTTTAATTGTGAGTTGTCTCAAGTTAGGCATGATTGTTATTCAATCTTATTTTTTTGTGCGCATCTTTAGGTCATTCAACTTCAAGGCGATCAGCGCAAGAACGTGTCCACCTTCTTAGTTCAGGTAATTATAATATATAATTAATTAGGCATTGCTAATTGAGCTTTTGATCATGTCGTTGAGAGTAACATCTGTTGTCTTGGTATACAGGCTGGTATTGTGAAGAAGGAAAACATCAAGATCCACGGTTTCTGATTAAGACCTGAGGCTGCTCAGCTCGACATACCAGCTTTAATTTTATGATATATTGCACTTTTAAATTTGGCATATTATATAGTGCCCTGTTAGTGTGTTCTCTTTTATTATGCTAAATTTGATGCACCATTAATTGCTTATGTTGGTGCTCAAATACCATGGCTTGTATGACAATATATGCTTTTATCATCAATGACTATCATATTTATATACTCCTTCCGTCCCATTATTAATGTTTCATTTCCTTTTTGGGTGTCCCAAAATTATCTTTTCATTTCTAAATTTTACTCCTCCGTCCCCTTAAGTTTGTCCAAAAGCATATATTTCACGGTATTTAAGGTAGTAATGAGTCTAAAATGTGTGGTTGAGAATGAAAGATTTAAAAGAATTTGAGAGGAAAGATAAAACATGTGGTTGTGAACGAATGAAAGTGGACAAACATTAAGGGACACTCAAAAAAGAAAGTGGACAAACATTATGGGACAGAGGGAGTACCATAAATGGATATATCTTCTTTAGTTTTCCACCACGTATTTCTCTTCTCTCTTCCTTTTTCACTACTTATTATCTATCAAATCACATTTTTTGTCTTTCATCACCACACAACTATTTATTTTACTCATTTTTTCTTTCATTCCTTAAAAACCGTGCAAAGCATCAAATGGGACATAAATTATGGACGGAGGAAGTAGATGTTACTGCTAGTATTCAATGGTTTACTTTTCTATTTTTTTAATGTTTTCTTTTCAATTTCCACAAATTGTGTTCCAAAAGAAACTTTTTAAATACATGAAGATGCTTGCAAGGCAGAATTACTTGCTGAACTTTCATAGGCTGTTATTTATTGTGTTGGGATCAGATCTTCAACATCACATATGTGTCTTTATTGTCCTCTGTTTGTGGTCTGTAAATTTAAGCTTGCAACATTCTTGTGAAAAACTTTGCCTACCAAGAAAACTAAAAAACAGTTGACTAGAGAATCCTTCAGACATGCTGCCATACCGATCTCAAGCTCCTGAAACCATCCTTTCTTTATCATTTGGAACAGAATTCAAAAAAATAATGATGGTATCAAAATGAGATTTTCTCAGGCTGATATCAGAAGTTTTTGCCAAGCTCAACTTTTTTTACTATTCTCATTGTGTTATGCAGAATTGAGTCTAATATTCCAGCAACCTGCATTCAAATGAAAAGAGTGAGTGACATAAAATACGAATGAGAAATAAAGCTTTCACGACAAAATGCACAAAAATCTATCTTACAGTGAAAACGCCCCCTATAATTGCACAAACGTTTGTAATGAAGTGTGAAAATGACCGTGAAGTCTCTTCTATTAAGACCTGTGTGCAGAAGAGAAGAATACTATCATTTAGTAAATAAGGTGTGAAAATATGCATATTTTATTGAAAATGAATTACTTTGGAAAAGGTACCTGCATAGGAGAGAACTCAAAGTGAAATTTTGCAACTGGCATGAATTTACTCTTTATTATACTACTATGGGCTGTGTATTCATACTCCTCAAGCAGTTTACCATCTGTGGATGCTCTTTGTGATATCACCTCCGTTTTTACTATCTGAATGTAATGTTCTATCTGAAATGGATATGGATTAACAGAGCTCTATCAGGACAACCCCTCAGTAAAGTCAATGATCTTCCAGTAAAACTCCAACATTTTGAAAAATAAATGGATAGTTTATATTATTTACCGTGACGTTTTCTTGTAATTCACTCGAGGTAAAATATGCTTGTCCAGTTAGCCTGTCATAACTTCTTCCAATATAAGGCGCCAATCTCTGCATGTCACTTAAACCTCTTGAATTTATCCTTTTACCAAATGCAAAATGTGATATGAGATGGGACATGTTCATTTGGGACGCTTCAAATGAATGGGACTCAGAACGCGCTGAAACTATGAGCTTTCCAGGAACCTGCGGAAGAAATGCAGCGTGAGTTACGGTAATATAAATAGCACACATAATACACACACCATTTTAGTTAACTACAGAAAATAACTTTCTGAACATTTACCTTCTTAACGCGAACAAAACCTTCAATTCTACAACCGCTAGTTATTGGCGCAGGCCTTTTGACAGCATCAGATGCATTTTCAGATTTCATACCTGCAAGGGCATTCAACTGCTCTGGAATTGTAGTGACCAAAGCTTCCATTGCCTGCAGGCAATAGGATCTCAAATCAATGTTATCTACTTCTACTAATAATTATTTAAATGAATGTAAATTCTTCAACATAAGGGTACTAAATATTGGATTTTCTCACCGCAACTAAAGACTCAGTGTCTCGATTTCCATAATAAGCTTCGTGTTCATGGTGCCCATGGTCTTCCCTGTACCAGAATCTCATTTTAAAAGTTATGATATACATTACTAGCTTTTTTCCATCAATCACTTGGTATCATGTATCATCTTCCTAACTAACCAAAACACAATTTTTTATCATAGTTTATTTTGATTTCTCGACTTTTCCACCCACCAAACTAGCCCTAAATTTTGATATATTATTCACCTGACATCAGTTCCCTTTCGAAAAATGCGTATTGAAGGATAGCCTTGTATGTGATGCCTGCAAGAGACAATGGTAACTCATCAATTGAATGAATTTAGTGGAATCAGAGTAAATAACAACTTCAAAAATACCTTCGGCACAGTTCACCTTCATCCATACAATTAACCTTGGCCATAAGAATGCGGCCATCCTTTTCCGGGTCATATCTAAGCAAGAGATAATTAGGAGTAAAGTTATACATCCATCATTACTGCAAAATTAAATCTTCCTTGGCTCCTTTCATAGTTCAGCGTTAAAAGAAAAGTACCTTTCTCTCATTATTTTGGCTGTCTTTTCCCAGGAAGGTTTCTGAAAGATAGCAGAAATTATTGAGATGGAAAGATAAACAGGTCACCGATCATGTTAAGTAGAAACAACGAGAAACAATATGGGTTGATTTAGCTTAAGATGCAAAAAACGGAGGCAAAGGTGCTACAAAAACTTACTAGACGATTACTCCAGAAGCACCATGGAGCATAAAAGTTTACAACCAATATTGGATACCTAAATAAAATTTAAATCAGAACACGGTATTGAAATTTGCTTCCAAGACTAGAACGTTTGTTTAGTGATTCCACTTACTGACGAGAGAATGTGTCAAAGGTACGACCCGTAAGCAAAACAGAATCCTCTATTATCTCATCATCCGCTGCATCACCATGGTTGATAATTGTTGTAACAGGCCCTGATTGAAACTCAGAGCCAATTGACTTTAAATCAGTGCCTATTGAGAATTTACGAACTGTTTTTGTTATGTTTAACCTGTTCTGAAAATAATGGTAACATAAAAAGTTAGCTTACAATATGCACTATAAGCATGTAGACAAAAAATAGTTCAAGACTGATTCATCTAAAACAAGCTGATCACAAATTGCAAGCGGAAAATGATGTATACTTACAGTTCCCAGCACATCACTCACATCAACTGATGCAAACTCGCATGAGAGTGCCGGAAAACTACAAGGAAAAATTATAGATATAATAGACATCTCAACAAATGTTTTACATAAAAAAATACTATTTTCATTTAAGAATGTAGGCTTATTTCAACAAAAGAAGAAAATGCGACAAAATCCTTACCTGAGATTGAACTGAATACGTACAAAATCTCCATCCAAACTTCTGTCTACTATAACAGATGTAGTGGTGCTAACTGCAAAATAATTGCTCAGTTCCTGCAAAGTCGAACCACATTAAACATGTAAGCTAAGTTAGCAACAACCTAAGCTACTGATAACTCTCTAAGAAACAACATGTTCCAATTGCAACCTGCTTACCATCCCAAACAACAACACCATTGCCAAGGCAGCCACAATGGATAACCCTGCTCCTGAAAGCGATGCCTCGGTCAAATCCCGCGGAATTTTCCTATAAATAAAAAATGAAATATATATGTTATCAACTAAGCTTCAAGTACCCTAAAACCAATGTAGATGGTTTGATGGAGGATGTTAACAGCTAAGTAGCACGGAAACGGGGACGGGTACAGGAAACGGGTACGGTAGGAAACGTGGAAACGGGAAATTTTAAAAATATGAAAAGATGAAACGGCAGGAAACGTGTATGAAATATGTGTATGATTTTGAAATTTTTTAATGTTATTTTAATATAGAAGTGCATAAAATGTAAAAAATTCACTACGTACTTTTATACCTCTTGCAACATCGAAAAATTGGTGTTGCATAGGTGTATGTTGCATAAGTTCCTCGCGACATTTAAATTGACGTTGCATAAGAGGACACGTTGTCTTAGATCACTTTCGCAACATACACTAACGCAACATCTAAACATATGTTGCATAACTTAAAACGATGTGCTAATGCAACATACAATTACGCAACATCACAATGTATGTTGCATTACATGGAACAGGGAAAGCTTGTTGACTTTTCAACGTCGTTTGAAAGTAAATAGTACGAATGGTTTATGATGGTTGGTGAGGAGTTGTTTGTTCTCGTTCGGTTACGCAACATACTTATGCTATGTATGTTGCAAAAGTATGTAAGGGGGGATTTTCATGAAAATGGGAGTGAAAATGAGGGAATGAAATGTCAAGAATAAAAAATTATTGAAGGGGAAATTTTCATGAAATAAAAAAGAGGGAGTGAAAATAAGGAGAAAAATTAAAGAAGAAAAATTAGGAGGGAAAATAAGGAGGGAAAATGTAATGATTAAAAAATGAGAAGAGTGGTAAAATAAGGTGAAGAGTGGGAATAAGAGTGGGAAAAATGAAGAGGGTTAGAGTTTGAGTTTGAGTTTTAGATTAAGATTTTGAGTTAGCAAAACATATTCAATAATTTTTTTATATGTATATGCATTAATCAAGTGTTACAATGAAAACTTATGCTTTTAGTTTGAAATTCTTGTTTCATATGATTTCATAAGTGACGTATATGATATGATCATTTGAATACATCATTCTCTATTGAATGTCCAATTTTTAGTGAACATATACAAGTTTGTTATTTTTGACATTTCAACATGAGGTATCTGATTGTGCATGACCTCAATATATATGTATGACTATTCAAACGTTATATCCTTGTGTATTATGATTACTTAAACTTTTGGCTTTATTATGATTACTTAAACTTTTGGCAAATTCGGTCGTTTACTATTTTATTTCGAATTTTTAGTATTTTTCCATTATTTTCGAATATTTTATTATTTTTATTTTACGGTTTTGGTCATTTTCAAATGATAGCTGACCATATATGTGTGTTAGATCATTTTACTTGTGTTTGAGATTTGATGATCATGGCTACCATTAGTTGTGTATATATGTGTGTTAGATCATTTTAATATGGTTTTAAATTTGATGATCATGGCTACCATTTGTGTATGTGTGTTGGATCATTTTAGCCACGTGTTTGACATTTGATGATCATAGCTACCATTAGTTGTGTATGTGTGTTGAATCATTTTACTTGTGTTTGAGATTTGATGATCATGGCTATCATTAGTTGTGTATATATGTGTGTTAGATCATTTTAATATGGTGTTTGAGATCCTACTATGATGTTTGGTACATGTTGTGTGTAAGAATTTAGTGGTTTATGGGTGTTTTGCATGTTGTTTTTATTAGGGTTCAGGGGTTACGTTCTGCATTTTTGCTAAGGGTTCAGGGGTTTCAAAATGCTAAGGGTTAGGGGTTATGAAGTGTTGTGAAGGGTTGAGATTTCATTTGGGGTTATTAAAGGGTGCAGATTATAATCTGTGTGCTATCTAATTAACCAATAAGATGAAGCCACGTGCTACGAGATACCTAAGTCTGTGAAACCCTAACCAGACCTAACATTTTGTTCCTCTCTCATTCACAGCCGCGCCGCTTCGACGAATTTGACGAACGAAGGAATCGTCTTCGCCATGCCTCTCCGCAAGAATCCGACTGCGAAGCCATCACCTAAGGCGAATCTGACTGGTAAGCCACCACCTAAGGCGAATCTGACTGCCAGCGAAGCATCTTTTTGCAACAACAACCACCGCTTGCTTCTGGTCCGTTTTTTTTGGCGACAACTTCAAACAAATCAAAGGTGCGTACCCTTTTGGCCAAAATTCTGAATTTCATGTGGCTGAAGTTCTTACTTATTTGGCGCTACTTTCGTTTATGGTCTTTGGTATTCTTCTTACTCAAATTCGGTTATCGAAGATGATGTTCCGCTTGTTCTTGTTGATACCTCTGCAAGGTTTGATTTTTTTAAGGAATGGAAAGATTTTTTTGTTTTGTTGTGTTGGTTGGTTGAAAGTTGTGCGCTTTTCGTGTGTTTGATTTTTTTGTGGAAAAATTGCAGCTTGGACAGTAGAATAAAGCTGTTGGAGGAGTTGAAACGAGCTGATGTGGTGGTGGTAACGTATGCTTGTGATCAGCCCGCGACCTTAGAAAGGGCATTGAATTACTGGATGCAGGAGATTCGTCAGTTGGAGGTTTTAGTTTGCAGTTTTGGGATTTTAGCTTTTTTTTCTACGCGTTTCAGTGTTTCGTTGTTGTGGTGATCTGAAATATTTGATTATTAGTTGAAGGTCCCAGTGGTTGTGGTTGGTTGTAAGTTGGATTTGCGAGCGGAGCGAGACCAGGTGAGCTTGGAGGCAATGATGTTGCCTTTTATGCAAAAGTATAGGGAGATTGAGACTTGCATAGAATGTTCAGCCGCTACTCAAATTCAGGTACACAAAAAATCCCGAAAATAATGTCGAATGTAAGTGGCACACTTCTCAATTTTATCACTTTTTTTTTGCTTTTGTAGGTACCTGATGTTTTCTTTTATGCTCAAAAAGCTGTACTGCATCCAATATGGGGATAATGTGCCGGCCTTAGCTTCGTTTTATGGAAGGAATGGATCAGGGAATGCTTTGAGTGGATGGATCTCTGCGGCTCTTGCCGTCCCTGCTGCAGGTTCCAATAGGCTTTGGTTATTCGTGCAATAGTTGATTGGAGAAGTAGATTCATCCACTAGAGTATGGCCCCTTAATTTAGTTTGCATTTTGTTTTTAAGTATTTTGATTGAGATGTATAACACAGCGAGGGTTTAGTACAAACTCCAGTTTTGTTCGCCAAAATTTATTAGGAAAAATCTGATCATATATCATCCCCTTTGTTTTTCTTGCTTCTATTCCTCATGTGTACATTATCTTAATATGTGCAGTGTACATGGTTCACTGATGTAAGGCTTCTGATCACACATTATGGTGCGGCTGACGAGGATGAAGGGAATTTAGCGACTAATGAAGATAAGGGAGTTTGCAAACTGATGAGGATGAGGCAGATAGTAGCCTTGAAATGCAATTTGATTTGTAGGAGTGGTTTTTATTAAATGTGATGATTTTGTTCTTGTAGTTATAGCTCATGACTCATGTAACCTTAAATTTGGGCAATTATATTTAAATTATATTTAATGTAAAGCATATTTAAATCTAATTTTGTTTGTGTGAATAATAGTTAAAAGGTAAAAATAAATCAAATTTGGGCAATTTATTTCATTCGATATTTACTTATGCGACATATCTCACGTTGCGTTAAAATAAACATTGCACTGAGAGAATCATGTTGCGAAAGGTAAAACGTTTATGCAACGTAGTCTAATGCAACAACATAACGTTGCAAAAGTGGTTAAAGCTTATGCAACATACTCTAGATGAATGTCGCACGGCTTATGCGACACGTCCTATGCAACATTATCTTTTGCAACAAGCTGTATGTTGCACGAAGCTTACGCAACACATTTTCGCTCTTTCGCAACACACACTTGCATGTTGCATAGTGTTAAAAAGTACGTAGTGATTAATAATATAACTAATTCAAATGAAATAATATTAAAATAAGTCATAAAAAACTAACAAAAATAATAAATCATAACTTTGCTTCTCTCTGTTACAACTATTTCACGTTTTAGGGTTTAAGTTGGTAATAGTATCTTTATTAATTTTCCAAAAAAGCTGTGTTTCATTTTTATTTATTTTAATTTAAATAAAAATAAGTGAGCTGACGCAATATTGTGGGGTTTTCAATCGATTGAAACCTTCGTTTCGACCGCTAGGCGTTTCGTAGCGGTTCCGAAGGTTTCCATCGAGTTTCCACATTTGGGGACGTTTCCGGGACGGGGACGAAGACCCCACCCGCGTTTCCGTGCTTCGTAGGTTAACAGAAACTCATAAACATTAGCCAACTCAACCAAACAGAGAAAATCCAACAACCGGAAGGCTCATCTGAATGGTACATATGTAGTGGATCCAAAATCGAGAAAGTGGATTGATAGATTGATCGATTGTCAGGTATTGAGACATGCAGTAATGAGTATGAGAAAAAGGGTACCTGTAGAAATCAACAGATTTGATCTTGCCGGAGGAAATCATTGCAAGAGGATGGATAGATCCGGTGAAAATGGGAGTGTTGTGTTGTGGTTCATGCAAGATACACCTGCAGACTGCCACGCTTCTCTCACTTTCTCTTAATTACTACTTAAATGTTTAGTTACTGAATGTCACTATTGCCTATTGGCTTCCTTCTCAACTTTATACAAAATATAAATAAATGTAGGATCGTGAGAATTTTTTTAAGTGATTATTAATCATTCAAATGATGAGATTTAATTTTTAAATAAAAATGACAAACTCATTCGCTAGATTTTTTGCAAATTCAATCGCTAATTTATTAAAAACAAACTTAACATTTAAAATTAAGTTTTTCTATCTCACAAAAACTTAATATCTCTTAAACTGAATTGATAAATCTTTTAATTAAAATTAACTACAAAGTATAAAGATTTAAACAAAAAATAATTATATTTAATCGATTAGTTATTTATAAACCTACGATGGTTTTTTTTATTAAGAAGTATATTTGAGATTCGGAGACTCGGCCCATTTAACTGAACGAAACAAAACTGCTGGCGAAGGGCCCAACAGAGAACAAACACCAGCCGTTAGCGACGGGTGCGAGCCTGCGAATCATAACGAAGCTTCCGACCGCCGACAACTGAAAGCAGCAGAAGCATGGCTTCGAAGGAAGACTCTGAAGTCGTAGGTGTCGAGGAGCGATTGAATTCCTTCTTGACTCAACTTCATTCCGAATACGCGATTCTGGATAGAATTGTTTACAAGAATAAGAATCAACATCGTAGAGGATCGTACTTTCAGTACCTCATGAAGGTTGTTAGTTCGTGAAATTAGGGTTTCTTATTTTGAAGAAATAGCTAGTTTTATAATTAGTTTTTTAAAAAATTGGTGCAGGTGAGGAGTGATTTGAGGCTGCTGCTGCAATCGGTTAAACTCGAGGAGATTTTGGTGCAATGTTTTTATGTTATTGATGGTAAGAAACCTAAGCAGAAGGTTTCCGCTTTGGAAAGGTATTGTCTTCCTTTTTGGTTATTTTTTTTGTATAGGAATGAGACTAAGACCGGCGATGATGCGGTTTTATTTATATTTATTGATTGTTTGGTTTGATAATATGTATGCAGCTTAAAGAAGACGATGCGTGATAGCGGTAAATATAACTTTATGGAGAGGCTTTTGGGTGCTGCTCGATTGCTTTCACAGGTGCGAGTATGTTTATGTATAGCAAGGAAGAATCATGATGCTCTGTTTAGTTTCGTGTTGGGGTCTTAAACTCACTTGCTTCTATTTGAAACATCTTTTGTGTAGAGTGTTGAGCCAATGTTGAAAGCTGCAAGGTATGCTTACTAATCTATCAGAATCTTCTAGTCATAATTCTTACTGTTTTGTCTTTGATTTACCTTTTGAGTAATCTTACGCTTAGCTGCTCATTATAGTCATAATTCATAACAGTGCATTCGAGTTTGTCTGTCTTTCGTTGCTTTCATTATAACATTGGCTGCCATGGTCATATTTACTTCTTTATGCATTATCGGAAGGTAGTAGTGCCTCTGCTTACTATGCAGATAAAAGAAGGCGTTGTATTGTATTCTGATATTCCCCTTTCACTGTGTGAAGTAAGATTTCGACGGTGCTGGCACAATCTTTCTTCATGGGTTTCTCTGTCACAGTTCTAGCCATTCTTGCTCGTTTGCGAGTCTTGGTCCAACAAGTGAGCTCCATTTTTATTAAAATATAATTGAATAATTTTTCCATTCCTAGAGTGATGAAATAGTAATAGTTTTTATAAAAAAAGTATCAGTTGCCAATAGTTTGTTCTTTCATACAGATATTACTTGATGTTGTATTGGTCTTCAACACCGTTTCTTCGATTTCCCATCAACGACAATCCATAAAAATTATCCAACAAGGAGTTGATGTAAGTCATGTAGCGCTGTTGGCATATTTTGTTATGTATGATAAGCTGCGTAATTTAGCTTTGTACAATCAACTAGCATTTCCTCTTCTTTCATTTCTCTGTCAACCTCCAATCGTCTTTACTACATGTTAGCATTATAACCAACTATGTATGGAAAACGGTGCAGGTTTTTCGAGAGTACTACCCAAAACATGGAGAAAAGATCACCCTTGAATGTGTATGGGAAACAGATAAGTTTGTGTTAATTGAGAGGAAACAAGAGACTGAAATTAAAGCTCAAGATATGACACCAATAACATCCACAGTAAAGTATGCAAGTATTGAAGCTTTTCTTGGAGGTAGCTACATAAATCAGTATGCTTTTAGCTTATTATCTATTGAGATGCTTTGGTGTGACATCTTAGCACCTATATGATTGACTATTTAGTGCCCATCTTTGAATTAGTAAGCTTGAAAGTATTGATGTTGTGCTGGGTAGTTTATATCTTTTTGTTCCACATACGCTGATTATCTCACTAATGTTCTCGTGATTGGTGCAGACGACGAGCCCGTAACCAAGATGGTAGATACGGATGATGTTATGTCAATGATCACCAAAGATCCATTCGATGCGCCCTCATCTGATCACAATTGGAACCGCATCGACAACAATGAAAGCCTCGGGGAATATAAGATTAACACATCAGTTCAATCCCCTCATAATGAATCAGCTAACATCCCCAAGCCAACAGTGGATTTGAAATCATCAAAGCGCAAGATAGATTCAATGAGTAGAAGAGTGGCATTTGTGTCAGTGAAGAAGCCCACACTATCCACTGATGACAAAAAAGAAACCCTCTTGCAGAAAGCCAACTCCAGCAGCGAGGATCCACTTAGCAATGTGATAAGTTCTACTATTCCTAAAAACAGTTTATTTTGAGTAGGCACTCTGTGTTTAATTTCGGGTTAATGGCAGAAATTCATCCGCGGTCATCACCTCAATATTGTATAAATCCACATCACATTTATAATTAATGAAAGACATGTTTTGTTAATTCAGATAACTTTGAGGCATGTTTTGAAATAAGTGAACTTTGTAGGCATTTATTGGTAATTAATAATTCTGCCGACGGCTTTGGTTTGGTGTCCTACAAAATTGTTTGTGAAGAAGAGTCTGTCGTCAGCAGCGATGAAATCAGTTTTGCTGCTGGTGAGCTTCTTCCTCGTACTCTCGACGATCTTCGTACACGGTGTTACGGCTTGGACTGGTGAGATACGCGGAAGGGTCGTTTGCGATGTGTGTGGCGATTCTTCCATCGGACCTGAAGATCATATCTTGGAAGGTTGCTCGATTCACCCTTTTTGAGATCGATACGTATTTACTTATGTCTGATTGTAGCTTTTATTATTTTCGGTAGTTAACGAATTTAGGTTTTATGTTGATTTGGGATTGGACTGGCTGTCTCGTTTGATTCACTTAAATTTGCATCTGAAACTGTAAATATGTTGTCTTTAGTTTTCATATCAATCTTGGAGGATGTAGACTAAGGGTTCCACTGTTGTGATTTTGGTGAGGATTTTTGGGTCTTCTTGTGCGGATTTGTCTGAGTAATTGTTTGTTTAAAATATATTGATGCTGCCCTTAAGATTCTCATTAAACTAAGTTGTTATTTTTCATTCTTAGGATTTTTCGTTATCCTAGAGTTTTGAATATGCTGATTCAGACCAATACGACTGATTCGTTTTCTGTGTAAGCTTCTTTTTTGACCACTCGCATGACTTGAAAGTGATGAATTTTCCTACTGTGGGTGTGAGGTAGTTTGGGATCATTATTACGCTTTGCTGTAGGGACTCGTTTTTGTTTGTTGTAACTGCATGTTATGAATAAAATCCTCGTTCTGTTAGATAAAAATAACGAACGACACTATACTTCTCCATTGCTGCATAATTTGATTCATGCCTTGGAACTTTGAATGGTGAAATTCTTTCACATAACATGGACCACACTATTCAGCAAATCTCATTAAAGGACTCTTTTTCAGGAGCTGAGGTCGCGGTTCTTTGCATTACAAAATCCGGAGAGGTACTTAACTATCAAGCATTCACAGATGAGAAAGGCATATACACAGTCGCAGAGACAATGCCCGAGAGTGACCGATGGGATGCTTGCTTGGCAAGACCCATCAGTAGCTTCAGCAAAAAATGTGCCTATCTGGGAGGAGCTAAAGCTGGTTTCAAGTTCACTTACAACCGCCCTTCTGGCTATCACCATACCATCCGTCCTTTTGTGTATCGGCCAGCTAGCACTCCCACCTACTGCATGTAAAATACCACACTGTAGTTCCACAAGTCTCAGACTGGTTTATCTTCGCACCAGCATAGCATGTAATCTGATATCAGTGTTGTACAAGTATCGACTGCTGAAGAGCTGTTTATAATTTACACATCTATTCAGTCTTTATCATTCGATTATTTCCGAATTATTTGGGAACTTTGTACAAGAAGATAAATCAGAATTTGCATTCCATTTTAACTCAGAGAATCAAATCAAATTATTTATTTATCCTACGCCGTCGTTCCATTGTTCGTCCGATTCGAACGAATAGATCTCACATATATTTTACCAATATTATCTCTAAAGGATTCCATCCTCTTCCCCCAAAATCAAATTAGGGCTTTTTGCTCCATCAAATCCGCCTTCTCTCGCCGACCGCCTCCGGTAATTGATCCCCAATTTCTCCACCTTTCTCTCTTCAATCAAGTTTCGTTCCGTTTTATTTATGAATTAAATCTCTTTGTCATGTTTTTTCTTAACCCTATTTTTGCAGCCGTGTGTGACTGTTGAATCTGACTCCATGGCAAAGAGCTTCAAATCAGAACACCCTCTTGGTATTTATCTTACTTTATTTCATCTTCCATTCCATTGTCCACTCAGAACAGCCATGCAATGATTGTAAAATTCAAGTCCTGGTTTTGAATAATGTTTAATTTAGGTTATGATTACCTTTAACTCACAGTTTCTAGTTTTTTTCATATTCTTGGCATTTTTCAACGTCCTTCTTGTGTTAGTAAATCGAGGAAGTATAAGTTTTTCTTTTGATATTTATATTGGGCCTGTGCACTGGAATTGAGTTACTGATGTGAATCTGATGTGTTTTATAGAGAGGAGGCAGGCCGAAGCTTCTCGTATTAGGGAGAAGTACCCTGATCGAATTCCGGTAAATTTTGTTTTTGAAATCTGTTTTTTATTTTCTTTTGCTACAGTTTTTGATTTGTGTTTGATGATGTGCTATCTTTCCCATGTCTAGGTAATTGTCGAGAAAGCTGAGAAAAGTGATATTCCTGAAATTGACAAGAAGAAGTTAGTGACATTGTTATTTACCGACTGCTTTATTATTTATGTTTATTGTCCAGTAGACTATCTATCTCTTCTTGGTCATATGATTATGTGTCAGTGGCGGACTTACTCTCGACTTAGCTGTAGTTTTTCCGCGCTTTCTGTTATTTTGAAGTTTTTCTATAAGTTTGCATCATAACATGGCCTTTTTGTGGGATGCTTCCGTCAAACGAGATATTAACATAGACTTTGTTGCTATATATTCATAGTTTTACAATAATTGTACTCGGTTTTTGACACGATCATGCAGGTATCTGGTTCCTGCTGATTTGACTGTTGGGCAGTTTGTCTACGTTGTCCGCAAGAGAATTAAGCTCAGTGCTGACAAAGCAATTTTTGTCTTTATTAAGAACATATTACCTCCGACTGGTAACAAAAGGATTCGTTAACTTGTTTTATTGGCAATCTTGTTAATGTTTTCGTATTCAGTTGATCTTTGCCATGAGTATTGTAATTCATACATTTTTACATGTCTCCTACTTGACAGCTGCAATGTTGTCTACAATCTACGAGGAGCACAAGGATGAGGATAGGTTCCTTTACATGACTTACAGCGGCGAGAACACATTTGGCTGATCTACTAAGCTTGATGGCCATTCAGTGAATACTACCAGCTAAATATTTAACTATCCTAGACAATGCAATCTTTATTATGCTCCATGTCATAAATGCACTATGCATGCTAGTCATTGTTACTTTAGCTCTGCTCTTTAGTAATCCATCCTGTAAATATTTTACCTATATATTATTTGGGTTCCTTAAGTTCCTTCTCACCCTTCATTGGCAATCATAATAAGGGGCCATTTAACAGTAGCTTGACAACAAACCAGTTGGGATTTATCAGTAATTTTCAAAACAACATTTCATCAGGGATTTTATTTTGGCCGTTTTTCCCCGGATGTTAAATAAATTGAAAAGCAGATAGAAAGGCTTTATATTTCTTAACGTTTTATTTTTCAGTAAGAGCTGTAGAATTTTAATAAAACCGAGTTTGGATGGTATAGGAAAGTACACATAAGCATTTGACCGTTGACTAGGGGGTCAGAGACCAAGTAGTTACGTGAAGACTTATCAAAATGGACGGGCGGGTCATAAACGGGTAAAGAGTTAATGGGTAAATTATCTGTGTATACCCGTTTTTTTAAAAAGGTATAAACGGGCGGGTAGTAAACGGGTATTGGATATAATGACATGTCCGTTTACGACTCGTTACCCGTTTAATACCCGTAACCCGTTTAATACCCATTACCCGTTTAATACCCGTTTACGATCCGTTACCCGTTTAATACCCAAAAGCTGATTTTTTTAAAATATAGTTATTGTTATTCCATTTTATTTATTTATTTAAGTATTTTCATTTAACTTATCCGTTTCCATAAGACAGAATTAAAAGAAGCATTACCCTGCAAATGATGGAAATTAGAATAACAACATATAAACAAGAACTTTGTAGAGCATCAAAGTCAAACAACTACTTCAAAGTTGGACAAATTTGTTTTTGCAGAAACAAAAAAATAACTTCTATAATTGACTGATGAGATAGTGACGATTAAGCATAATATTTCAGACTGGATTTCTTCTTTGCTTGTACTTGAATAATACCATCATTGAAGTCTTCATGCATCACCTGTAACATATAAAACTCTTATCAGTCTCGACAACAAAAAGATGTTTATACTGCAGAAAGAAACAAACTCTTCAATGTATATACTAACCATCTTCCTTATGTAAGTCTTCTCCTAATGTCTAGTTGATTTGATCAAAGTTCAACTCGAGAGCATCTTCATTATACAAATCTGCATCTCCTGAATCTTCAACTGAAAAGTATAAATAACTAATTAAACACTAAATAATATCAATAATATTGATAAAAATGAAAAAAAAATTACATTTTCTATCATATAACCAATCTCTTGTGCATAGCAGTGCTTGAACTTGTTTCCGGCAGAAGCAAACTACGATATTGATCAAGAACCTTTCCTCCAATACTAAATACCGACTCTGATGCAACGGTTGAGACGGGTATCATTAACATATCACTAGCTAAACGAGATAAAATCGGATACCTATGCTTCTCGTTATTCCACCAATTTAGTACATTTAACTCTGACTTCCTTTCTAATCTCCGGTCCTCTAAGTAATTTACGTGGATGACAACAAAAACCAAAGTTTTATTGCATCTAACATCAGATAATTTTACCAGGATTAGATGGCGTGCGTGCTGTGTTGTTGGTCAAACAATTGCGCTGTGGTCTTTGTTACACTAAGATTCCAAATCCATAATTTTCAAATATAATGCAGTGTAGTTAAACTTAGTTGCCACCTTCATAGACAAAATGAATCTATTTCATATTCGTTATTAATCCTCTATCCTCATTCCTCGATCAGTTGCAACTGACGACACCTTCGGGATCACTGTCACATCCAATATTTTCACACACTTTTACGATTCCGAGTTTCCATTTCACCATTTTTGATACGAAAATGGTGGCAAAAGTTAACTATGAGAAACTCGAAACTAACCAAGAACTCAAAAAGGGATCGTGGAAGCCTGAAGAGGACCTGTTGTTAATAGAGTACGTAAAGAAACACGGCGAAAGAGATTGGAACCTGGTGAGGAAACACTCTGGCCTCGCTAGGTGCGGAAAGAGTTGTCGCCTACGTTGGAACAATCACCTTAGACCAAACTTGCGGAAAGGCACGTTTTCACAGGAAGAAGAGAAGTTCATTTGTGAAATGCATTTCAAGATCGGGAACAAATGGGCTCGCATCGCTGCAATGGTGAGAAACTTGAGGGTTTTGGATTGGATCAGAGCCATAAACTGAGCTCATCAGTCCTCCTGGTCGCTGCATCCACGTCGGACTGCTGGAATACCACGCCTGAATTTTACTAGCTTCTCCACAATTTTGTCTCCTTGTTACATATGGTACATTTTTATTGAATCATTGAATTAATTGTACATAAACATTCTTGCGATCAAAGTGCTTTTCTTAAAGGTAGACTTATTTCAGACAATATTCTGGTTGCCCATGAGTTATCGCATTTTATGAGTACTAGATATACACAGAAAAAAGGTTATGCTGCACTTAAACTAGACATGTCAAAGGCTTTTGATAGAATGGAATGGAATTTCGTCGAGAAAGTTTTAATAAACTTTGGTTTTCATCATCTCTGGGTTACGCGTGTGATGAGTTTCGTTAAATCTGTTAAGTATAAAATCAGGATCAATGGTATTTTGTCAGATTCTTTTTATCCTGAACGCGGCCTTCGTCAAGGTGACCCTTTATCACCTTATTTGTTCATTTTGTGTATGGAATGGTTGCATTTTGCTTTGGAAAAAGAAAAGTCACACACTTTTTTCTCTGGTATTAAACTGAATGCAAGGGCTCCAGAGATCTCTCACTTATTCTTCGCTGATGATTGTCTCCTGTTTTTTACCATTAGTGATATGGCAGCTCACCGAATCAAATATATATTGAGTGTCTTTGAATCTTGTTCGGGCTAGAAAATAAACTACTTCAAATCTCATATTTGTTTTAGCAAGAACGTTAGCAATATTGACAAGGACAGAGTTGCTGAAATTTTGGGTGTTCAGTGTATCAATAAAATTTCTAAATATCTTGGTATGCCGTTGCTCATGGGTAGGAAACGTTCTGAACATTATGTGTCCTTGATCGAAAATATGTCAAACAAGATTCGTAATTGGCAAAGTCGAAGTCTGTCAATTGGAGGAAAAGAAGTTTTAATTAAGGCAGTTTTGATGTCCATGCCTATTTATCCGATGTCCTGTTACATTCTACCTGACAAAGTAATTAACTCTCTTCAGGTTCTGATCAAAGATTTCTGGTGGAATCACTCAGACGGTTCAAAGGGCATTAGATGGATCAAATGGCAAACTTTGCAGCATGACAAGGTGAACGGAGGCTTAGGTTTTAAGGATTTGAAAATTATTAACTTCGCACTCATTGCAAGACAAATTTGGCGCCTGATCGTAAATCCGTCCTCTTTAGCGTCCACATTATTAAAAGCTAAGTATTTTCCGAATGTACATGTCACCACTGCAAATAAGGGTTACAGACCTTCTCCCATTTGGGTTGGATTCTGGAAGGTTTTACAAATTATAAAACCTTTTATATGCACTGATATCATTTCCGGTCATGTGACATGGACAGGGAATGCTTCTGGCTTGTTGGATGCGAAATCAGCTTATCAGATAATTAGCTCTCAAATGAATCTCAGGTATGCTGAATGTTCTACTTCTCGCCATATTTCAGACTTCTGGAAATCATTTTGGAAAACTGCCCTTCCTAGGAAAATAAAAATCTTTGCTTGGAAAGTATTTTACAATGGAATTCCAACCGGGAAAAACCTGTTTAACAAGCACTGTTCTGTTAACTCTAAATGTTGTGTTTGTGGTTTTTCTGAAGAAACTACTCTTCATATTATGTTACACTGCTGGTGGTCTAGAGCCCTTTGGGATAAGTTCACTTTTCTTAGCAGTTGTAATTTACAGAATTTTCACGATGTGGCTGATTTTCTGTTTCATTGCTGGAACCAGTTTGATCGTTTTCAGTTTACTACTGTCATTATATCTGTATGGTATATATGGTTCCATCGAAACTCTGTCTACCATGGGTCACATCTTTCGGACGTTACTTATGCTTCATTCCGTATCAGGTCCCTGTTAAAGGACTATGGTAATGCAACTTCGGTTTATTCATCCCTATGCTTCCAGGCTTTGGACAAATGGAAACCTCCACCAATTGGATATATTAAAATCAACTCGGACGCTGCGTTTGATCCATCTTCTGGTGAGGGTGGTTGTGGAATTGTCGCAAGAGATGCCGAAGGTTTTGTTTTATTTATCAGAGGGTTTTTTATGCAAAATGGAATTAGTGCGTTATCACTTGAATGTACTGCCTTGTTGGCAGCAATGGAGCAAGCTTTGATTCTCGGGATGGATTATGTTATATTCGAAGTCGACTGTTCTCAGTTATGTAATATGCTGGACAATCGCTGTTATGTGGAGCACAGTAATTTTCAACATTTCAAACACTGCGCTCACCTTCTGGTTTCTCACAGGGATTGGACTGTTAACTTAATATATAGAGAGGCAAATGGTTCAGCAGATTATATTGCCAAATACGCCTTCCATAATCGATGGAATTGGACCAACCTTGACTGTTGTCCTAGACTACCATGTTTGGACGTCAAGCTGTGTTAAGTCCTCTTTATTTGTGATGTTCCTGTGTATCTTTCTCATCAAAAAATTTTTTTTTTTTATTACATATGGTACATTTTTATTGAATCATTGAATTACTAAGAGAAGTGTTCTGGCTTCTTTCTTATTTTTGGAAGTTAGAGTTCATCACTCCAATCTTCTCTTAGAGAGGATTCTTAGTTTGTTTTGTTCTCTTTTTTATTTCTTATGTTCTTTCTATCATGAGTCACAAGATGTGGCTTTCCTCTTCGGGAGTTTTTCTGTCTAAGGCTATTGTGAAGTATCCCTTGGAGCCATGGATTGCCTCCGCCACATGCTTTTGAGACTTGCAAGATGTTGGAATTCAGGGACGCTGCGCTGGATTTTGTGGATGAGACTTGAGGATGAGTTGCGTGGTGCCACTAGCTGCTTGCGGCTGCTTGATGCGTGGCGCGGTGTCAATATTTTTTTCATCAATCTCCTGCTTGCTTCATTATCTGTGGCTGATTTAAATATTAACGCTGATCTGTGTCATGTTTATCTCATTTTGTTTACTTTATTTTCGGTTATACATAGTGCTGAGCGAAGCGAATGATTTGATTTAGCTTTGATCATCTTTTTTCGTATATTTTTTATTTCGAATTCAAGCTAAATTTGATTTAGTTTTTAAGTCGTCGTGTTGTATTTCTTGAGCTTATGCCCTCTTTTATCAAAAAAAATAATCAACTGTTCATAAATCTAGAGACGAACTGTTGACACGGCATTAATGGGCTTGAAAGTCCAAAAGAACGGAAGCCCATTTAGCCCAACACGAACACGTGAAGTGAACGGGAATGAAGCGAAACTGAAAGCAGCGAGTCTCTCCGTTTTTCCGGCGATGGAGAAACTCAAGAAAGTGATGAATCAAATCGCTTACGCTCCTCAGACTTCAAATCTCCCGCCAACTCTTCGTTCTCTGATTCCGCTACTCTCATTCTCTTCCTCGCTTTACAGTATCGCGATATACTTTCGCCACTTGCTTTACCGCTCCGGCCTCTTACATCGCCGCCGGTGAGCACTCATGCTTCCGTACTGTCCCAATCTGTTTCAATCTTTCATAGCGACTGTTTTGATTTCTTTTTTGGAATGTTAGGGTTTTTGATTGTAGAATGTGTGTCTTGGGATTTTTCAGGTTGCCTGTTCCGGTGATTAGCGTTGGGAATTTGACGTGGGGAGGGAATGGGAAGACACCGATGGTTGAGTTTCTGGCTCGTCATTTTTCAGAATCTAGAATTTGGCCATTGATCGTAACTAGGGTTTGTGTTACTTGATTTTTTTAGTTTAATAGACCTATCTAATGGCAGTAGTTAGCTTACAACTGTAGTCAATTGAAACATATCATGGTTTGGTTTTATTGATATGAGTCTTTTATATTACTGGATGTTGTAGTTGTTTGAGATTTTGTGTTTGTTAAAATTTATTCATTTTCTTGCTGGATATGTGATTTTGTAAATGTGACAGGGTTATGGTGGGGGTGATGAAGTGAACATGCTGAGAAGGCAGCTAGCAGGGACATCTTCGATGATAGGCGTGGGTGCAAACAGGGGTGAAATTGCTAATGCTTTGCTTAAGAAGTTTGGCATTGTTGATTTTAGTGAAGCGGTTTGTATTAGTAGGTGTGGTGCGAAGAAAGGGGAAATGATTGGATTTGACTCCGAAGGGATTGGTGTTACTATACTTGATGATGGAATGCAGGTAACCCTGTTACTTTTCATTTTATTTTAAACATTGTGTAATTTAGAAAGTTATTGGGATAGTTCTGTTATTTATCGCCTTTTACTTGGTTAATAGCACATTAGTTTGTGTAGAGACGTGGATATTGTGATGGTGAATGCCATGATGCCATGGGGAAATGGTTGCTTAATACCCCGTGGACCATTACGAGAACCGCTAACTGCACTTAATCGAGCAGATATTGCGGTACTCCATCATGCTGATATGGTATATGAATCTCATTTAAGCCTTTTCTATCCATGTATTGTCTGAATAATTAATTATCTTACGTACTTATGTTGGTGAATTGAACGTCATTGGTTACTTTTTTAGGTGGCAGAGCAGGATTTAAAAAAACTTGAATCACTGATGCACGAGATAAAAGATGATACCCCCATTTTCTCATCAGCAATGGTTCCTTCACATTACTTTGAAGTTGGAAACTCTGCAAGCAACTTACCTCTGGAAGTTGTGAATAACGCCATGGTGTTATGTGTTTCAGCAATTGGGTCTGCAACATCCTTTGTCCAAGCGATCTGTAAGGTAAGTTTATTTATCAAGAGTTAAATGTTAGATCACTTTCGAAGACACATCATTTTGTCAGTTTCACTAATATCAAACAATTTCTGGCCATCCAATGTGCAGATGGGACCTCGCGTAGTTGATCGCCTGGACTTCAGTGATCATCATATATTTCAAAAAAATGTAATCCTTATCTTTATAAATCCGAATAATGATATTATGCCACTACATTACTTTAATTCTTCTGAGTCCTGGCATTCTGGAATACCAATCATACTAAAATAAATGCACGATAGTTGTCAGGTATATTTTGGTCAGCTATTGCAATTTCTTGGTAACAAACATTTTTATGTTGTCAAAACACAGGATATTGATATGATCAAGACAAAGCTAAGGGACATGATGAAGAAGTCTGATTTGTTCCCAATCGTGGTAATTACTGAAAAGGTCAGTGTTTTTTTGTTAGTTTGGATGAAAACATCTTATGCACAGGTGCCTTTTGCATATCAAAGACCTGACAGATTGAAAAACTTACGAGTAGGGCACTTTCTTGACAAAACATCTAACATATTCCAGGATTATGATAGAGACCCGGAGATCCTCAAAATGTTGGATCCTTGTAAAGTATTGGTATTATGTTCTCGCCTCCAGATACTACCCAGAAATGGGAGAGACACAGGAAGTTTCATAACCTTGTTGGAAAGACTCCTTTCTGCGGAAAAGTCATGGTTGTAAATAATTATCTAGTTCCTCACCTGATGATGAAGCAAGTTATTATATCTTGACCAACTTGAGAGGAAAAGTCAATAAAGGTCAAACAATACAAATATTGGGGGTGCTAGAGCTTCTTTGTTAGTAAGTGATTTCAAACAGTTTTATGCTAGTTCACCATATCGTTGGTACTTTACACTAAAGCGAATCATTGATTTGTACAGAGGTATCATGGCCCGCATTTGGACTTGACAGCTGCAATTCAAACAATTTAGAAGAAATGCTGCTAATCGAATACTTTGCAATAGATGTTGAATCTTATGCGACTCCTCAGTCTTATTAAAACAGATACCCGGACAAAAAAGGTGGTCCACTTGGAGAATGAATTTTATAGAGCAGCCATCAGCACTCAGCAGTAGTGGTGGGTATTCGTTTATTGTTTCCTGCCCCTTTCCTAATGCCGCAGCCACATTGCCCTTTGAATCCAACCTCAGCACATAATCTCAACTTTATTCGCATTATGTTTCTCCATGTTTCTTTTCGAATCTTCAAATCAGTGTAGATCAACTACTTTATGTGTGGTTGCGCAGCCAGTTGGGTATATGCACAGAATTGAATTCGTTTTAATTTCCATACTTTTTGGTACTAAAATTTGATTATGGTTATTTAATTGGTGATTTTTTATAATAATTATTTCATTTTTTCTATGTTAAACGGTGCCATTTTATTTTGCCACCATTAAAAGTTTCTTATTTTATCTGTTAAACTAGTGACGAATGAGCTTAGCCACGCAAAACGCCATGATCCACTAACGACCCGCCACGTCAGCAAAGTAGCCATGTCGAGATCGCGTCCAGGTTCAATGAATCTATTCAGCTCCATAAATTGAGCACCGGACTGGAATCTCTTCACACGCCACAAATTCATAGTTTCAGTGATCGATCGATTCTCAATCCGATCTTTACAATGGCGCTTGCTTCCTCCTCTGCTTCATCTTCCTCCCTTCTCAACCGATCCGTTCCGTCTAGTTCTGGCCACCAATTGAAAGGTACTGTTGTTGTTGTTGTTTTGAATCATTTTGATGTTTCTAATAAGGTTTGTGTAGCTGAATTGAATTTGTGTAATTTCGCAGCTGCATGGATTGGTTCTACAAAATCACTGGATCGGCAGGTGGCTTCATCAGTATCTGCAAATCACAATGCAAGTAGGATTTCAATCAAGCCTATTTCTTCTGAGTTGAAAAGGAGTAGTTCCTCTGTTGCCAAGGCTGTCAGTGTTGCGGCTCCTGGTATGTTGATGTTATACTGGAATTTGTTTAGTAAATTGGTGTGCTCAATTGCTAATTAAGTTGTTTGTGACTTGCAGAAGTTATTGAGAAGGTAGAGAAAGTGGTGGACTGGGAGGAAATGGCCAAAGAGCTTGAACATGCTTCGCCTCTTACTATTATGGACAGGGCCCTAGAACAATTTGGAAATGATATTGCCATTGCTTTCAGGTACTTTTCTATTCCAGTACATGCCTTGATAGAGTTTAATGTATATATGGTTTAACTAAAATGGATTATTTGAATTTGATGTGTGTAGTGGAGCTGAGGATGTGGCCTTGATCGAGTATGCTCATTTGACCGGACGTCCTTATAGGGTGTTTAGTTTGGACACTGGAAGACTGAACCCTGAAACCTACCAATTTTTTGACACTGTTGAGAAGCATTATGGCATTCGCATTGAGTACATGTTCCCTGATCCACTGAGGTGCAGGCCTTGGTGAGAACTAAGGGACTGTTTTCTTTCTATGAAGATGGACATCAAGAGTGCTGCAGAGTCAGAAAGGTCAGGCCTTTGCGCAGAGCCCTTAAAGGTCTGCGTGCTTGGATTACTGGTCAAAGAAAGGATCAGTCGCCTGGCACCAGGGCTGAAGTCCCTACTGTGCAGGTTGACCCTGTCTTTGAAGGGCTTGATGGTGGAGCTGGTAGCTTGGTTAAGTTCAACCCTGTTGCTAATGTTGAAGGGACGGATGTGTGGAATTTCCTTCGGGCAATGAGTGTGCCTGTCAATTCTCTACACGCACAAGGATACATTTCAATCGGATGTGAACCATGTACAAGGGCTGTGCTTCCTGGGCAGCATGAAAGAGAAGGAAGATGGTGGTGGGAGGATGCCAAGGCAAAGGAATGTGGCCTTCACAAAGGAAATCTCAAACAAGAAGAGACCTCTAGCAGTGTCCAGAATGTGGTGAAGGAAGCTGACATCTTCACCAGTGAAAATGTCGTAACCTTAAGTAGGACTGGTATAGAAAACTTGGCCAAGTTGGAGAACCGCAGGATCCATGGATTGTTGTACTATATGCACCATGGTGCCAATACTGCCAGGTAAAAACCTTTTATTGAGAAAAAGTCCTGTTACCCACTTCTTGCTGAGTATTCATTCAACTAACCAACCTCTTGTTTTCTCTTCAGGCTATGGAAGCCGCATTTGTCGACTTAGCAGATAAGCTAGCTGGTTCCGGAGTGAAGGTAGCAAAGTTCAGGGCTGATGGAGACCAGAAAGCTTATGCACAGCAGGAATTACAATTGCAGAGTTTCCCAACTATACTGTTCTTCCCCAAACATGCGGCAAAAGCCATCAAGTACCCTACGGAGAAGCGCGATGTGGATTTACTGATGGCCTTTGTGAAACTACTTAAGTGATCGACTGGTGTGATATAGGAAGTAGTGCAATCCAAGTTGCTCTTGAAACCACTTGCAGAGAAAGTCGAGAATGTGTAAAGGCATTATGAGTTTTTTCCTTCCTGCGCATTGTGTTAAATGTTCTTAGTCAAGGCTGTACAATTTGATCATTCCCAGCGTAGCAATCTTTTTGCAAGCCCTATTACTATGTATGCAGTTGGTCTTTGTTGATCAAATCTGACATGATGAATGAATAAAGATACAGTCATACCTGTGTTATGCACTATTGCAATGCGGTTCGTCTGTCTCACAGTCGTCGATACATAATTGCAAAATACATGTTCTACATCAAACTCTCGATTTATTAAGGTTCCTGTTTGAGCTTTCATTCTGGAACAAAGTATCAAACATGGCAGCTTTTGTTGAATTGAAAGATCACACATGAAGTGACAGAATGTATATATTTACACATAATTGATGCTACCCAGATGGAAGCACCCACAATGCGTGTATTGGAACTGTGTACATCATTTATGCAGCTTCTGCAAATCCCACCCTAAGATTTCCATAGTCAAACACCGTGTGGAACTGGCCCATGAACACATCACCCAGGATCCTGATTATCACAATTAATCAAGGGGTTACCCAAAGTATTTCAAATAAGCATTGCAAGTCTGAGAGCAATTGATTACCAGAGAGGTCCTCTTGGAGGCGGCACATCCAAAGCTGTAAACCCACTAATGCACTGGGCCACATCTCCCTCGCCCACCTTAAGGATGTACTGTTTGACCGCATGAGATTGCGAGTAAGCAAACAAGTTTAAGTGAAAAAAAGATGTAATCAGACATTTTTCTTAGAAAAACATACTTGCTCAGGTGTGAGTTTGAATTCTTTGCCACCAATTGTAAAGGAAACATTTGGCATGGTGGACAAGCTACCACAGTCTACAGCTGATTCTCCCATTGGGCTAGGGAGGCGCTCGCAAAGCTATTCACATTAAGCAGTTTCAGCTCAACAGAAATTCAGAAGTGAAAACCGAGAGGAGAATCCAATTACAAAGAATCAACGGGATTACCTGATTAACATATGCAATGATATTCTCTTGAGTCTGATTCTGCTTCAGTTGGTTCTGCATCCACACAACTGTCATCTCACAAGCAGAGCATGTTGCATCATGAAGATTGCTGAGTTTCTTGTTGTTCACTTCACCCACAACACTCTCGATAACATTACTGTCAATGACGAAGCAAAACAACAATGATAGATGAGAGAAGGGATCCATATATTAGATGTACATAGCTTTAAAAGAAGTTAAGAGGCCATTTACCCCACACCGTGATCTCCATCAAATGTGCACAGCCCAATTTGAGAGCAAATTTTCTGAGGTTGTTCCTAAGGCAGAGATGAACAGTCTTTAATGAAACACGACATTTACATATAAGGGAAAGTACAAAAAGGTCATGAACTATCATTCATTGTCAAATCCTAACTACACAAAATGAAAATTAGGGGGAGTTTTTCAAAAAATAAATCATTAATTTTTTTTTAAAACTTGGATTACTAAAATTATCTGTTTTTTACCCAATCATGCGAATGTTACGAAAAAGATATAATGAAATGAGCGTCTGTGGAAGTATTTTTAAATAATCTCTTTATTTTTAAGTCCGCCACCTTATTGTTATTTTTGATAATTCTACTCGTCTCTTTTTGTACTTCCTATTTAATTATAAAGTTGCATTTGTTTTAAAACCTACCTTATCTAGCAGCATTTTGATTATTTGGTCCCCGTATTGTGAAACCACAGCTTTACACTCTTGCCCAACAACCCCCGAAGCTCCAATAGCATGATTGACTTCTGCAATGATGCTCTGTGACAAAGACAAAATTTGTTAAATCATTCTCCAATTAGAGTATAACAAAATGTATAATTGTATATCCAATGGATAAACCTAACAATCAACACCCAAAATGAATCTTGAAGTATTCTAGAGACTGAATGACATTTAGAGGAAAACGAGTACCAACAATAAGAATAAGATGGGAAGAAAACTTCAAGAGAAAATCAGAACACATACTTATTGTGTTAATTTTCAATGATAAAACAAACTACAATAATCAACAGTAAATTTTATAATCAATGTAACAATCGATGCTGCTGTTCAGGTTTGAAAGTCAAGATGCATGAGTCAGCAGATAAATCATAATATAATTTTCTGTCTACTAATAAAAGACCCGAGATAAAACCAGTGGAAAGTACGCACCGTTGGACCGACCAACAAAGAGGTTCCAGAATCAGCAATTGCTGCGCAACCAGCGGCACAAAAACCTAAATTTGTGTCCAGTTTTGTTCAATATAGTAAGTTTTTTGGACTGAAGAACTGTATAAATTTGAAGCAGCGAACAGCAAAATGGAAATACTCAACAGAATATAAAGTTGCATACCTGTAGTCTTGCCTCCAATCAATACATCTCCCATATCAAACTGCAAAGAGAATGATAAAAATTGAGTTCGAAGCGGAGATTTAAATTGTCTCGCGAGATATTATGATTGAACTGACCTGCCAGTATCCTTTCTGGGTCACAGGCACATAGGTGTGCTCGCCAATGAAGTGATTGGGATCAACTCCACCGAAAACAATTTCACCACCTACTTCTCCATCAATATTTCTGTTGAACCAAAATGAAAAAACAGGTTCGTTGACGAGACCCTGGTTAACCATGTTGTACCTGGAAAAGCTCTATTTTAGTCTAACCTTGAAAATAATTCAATGGAACTACAATATAAAATACTACAATGTGAAGTGCAAGGTAAACAGAAATAGAGTTGCATACCACAACGGTACTGCATTACCAACTGAAATCTCTTGGAAACCGAGACCCAATATACCATCAAACTTAGCAACCAAAAAAGTGAGACTGGGTTCTTTGGTTGCCTCGATGAATTCCTGCATAATCATAATCAAATGAGAATTGAAACAAAAAGTCAATTACTCACTGAACTGGGTTTTGTCGGTGTTCATCACTGATTTCAAATTCACCTGGTCCTTCACCACAAGATCACCAACAGTTACATGGTCTTCACTGAAGAAACCAGATATAGCTCCAGTTCCATACTGAATAGAAGCTTCTTTTCCTGATATAGATTTGATTCAAAGAATGAGTGAGAATATGAGACATGATGCCAAGTGCCAACATAACGGAGCACATACATAGGAAAGTGAGTCCAAAGAACGGTTAGACTTCAATAGATTCATATAGTGCTTAATTGGTTATAATTTTAGAAACCAATGCCGATTCTGAATTTCGAACAATTGACCAGACCATGATATTCAACCATTCATTATACTTATAGTGCATTTAAACAAAAGCCGAAATAATTTAGACATAGTAACTGGTGCAAAAATGGCCATAAGACAATGTAACAGCTTGGTTACGGCCTTACGGGTTTGCTAATAAAGACGATAGTGAAAAAATCATAAAGCAAGACAGCAAATAACTAACAGCTATAAGCAATTACCATTCTTCTTGTAAGTTGTCGAACGGCTTGACTTGTATTTTGAATGCAAATAGCAGGCAACCTACATAAATATGATAAAATGGTTACACAAACGGTATTGTACAGTATTTAGCTGACTCTTATATATGAGGAAACCTCACCGAGAAGTAGCATTTGGAAGAAGGCACCCACAAATTAGAGCTGCCGGTGTCGAATATGACGGTGAACTTCTGAGGGGGTGTGCCGATACCTATTTCCCCAAAGTACTGAGCATTCATATAGTTTTTCAGAGAGACGATATCAACGTCCTCGTCTCCAGCATTTCCTTGGAAACCAAACTTCCTGATTGAAGATCTAACAGACCCCTGATCCTTGGAATCTATCTCAGTAATTTTATCTAACGGCCTCTTTTTAAGTCCAATTCTAATCAACTTATCATTGGATGACGGGAATGCCAATGGAAACAAAAGAAAGGCAAAGCAAAGAGCAACTACAGCAGAACTCATTTGCTTGCCATGATTACGCTACATTTAGAAGAAAACACAAATTTGTTAATTTCCTTGCAGTATTTGGAATAAACATAGAAGAGAAGAGCCCCACTTAAAAAATATGGCTAATAAGTAATATACATGTCATACATCACTTAAGCACGTAAAATACAAGAATAATAAGGTAGTTCCATGTGTAAGTAAATAGTCATATGCTCAATATTTCTAGACTCAAAGATGAACTTAACAAAGAGATCTTATTATACAAGGATGAGCGTCTCCTTGATCATACTATAGTCTTAACCCTCAACAATGGTGGAAACAACAATTAGTTTGATATTTCATTGTTTCTACATTAAAATTCACTATAGAAGTTTTTATCAAGATAAACTTCTATTAAAAGAGGCAATAATATGGTGGAAACAAACAAAAGAGGCAATACTATGCAATCCATCTTACTCAGCACCCAATTTAAGAAACACAAGCACTGTAAACCACCATATTAATTGGAAAACCAACAAAAAATCACATATCACAAGTCCAAATTCAAAACCTAAACAATCAAACATAACACTAATACAACATACGAACATCATTTGATCTATCAAAAACTGAAATCAAACTCTCACATACAGAAAACACAAATATGTTACTTTACACAATAAGTTGATGAAAAGGAAATCAAATAAGCGTCAAATCAAATGAGCTACGGGTAGGAGACACTTACAGAGGGTTGAAGATCGATTTCAGGAAGCGGTCGACGACGACGAGGAGCGTGATTGGTCTCTATCTATCTTCTACACGTCTTTGTTTGCATTAATGTGTGTGTGGTTGAAGTCTCTGCCACGTGTACGGCTCGATTTCTCACATTTGATGGTTAGACTTTTAGATAATTATTTTTTGATAGCAGACTTCTAGAAGCTATTGATATTCATAGTAAGAAACTTTAAAATGTTAAATTTAATTAAATAAGAAATCAGGCTGGAAAATACGAATAGAAATATGTAAGCTACTTAGATTTTGACTTCGTAAAAATGAAAAATTGATATATAACAATTTAATTATATATGTTGGATACTAATTCACTACATCCATACATGTAATGCAAGGGCACTTTATACATATGTGTATTTGTCTACGTGCTATCATATGTTTTTGCTTAAATGTATTTGCAACTATTAAATATCGTTTTCTGAGTCATAATGGAACTGCACCCTATGCATCATAAGTCATTTAAACTTATGTTTTTCAATATATCATCAAGTATTTTTTTATTGCAAAAATTATTATAAATAAGATTATAAAAAAGAATGATTAATCATGGAAATAATATACTGGCAGAAAGAATCCACAAAAAATGGAATGAAAATATTACAAGGAGTTTATTCCAAACTAATTTACAACACAATTTTTGAATTGAAGAATCCTAAAAAACACTCCACTTTAAAATCGACATCAGTCCACGAAAAAACCCTAAATTTTTCCGATAATCAGTCGACGAAACCTCCGACCCACATCCTCAATACATAATCTTATACCAACCCATCAATCAATATTTCAACTTTCGACCGTTTTCAAACGGTATGTCGTCTATTCCCAATTATATCGGGCTTCGTATCATCCCTTTACAAACTGTCAAATGTTCTATTTTGTCTCTAATTTTGAACGTCCTATGTTTGATTTTTTTGTTTTGATATGAAGTTGGTTTCACTGTAGCTAGGGTTCGTCAAATTCATCCTTGTTACCAATTTATGATTTTGCAGAAAATTTTGGATTTATTTTATACCTACTGTGAGCTTCAACGGTCTTCTTGCTCTAGGTGTTATGGCTTCGCTTGCTATGTATGCATTGAATGGTGCTGCAGTTGCTTCGAGGGCTAAGTGTAGCCATAATCCGCTGGTATTTGGTCAGAGCTTTGCACCGTCCAAGCTGGTGGTGAATTGTGAGCGAGGATTGAACAAGGGTATCAGATTGGAGTGCAGAGCAGTGGATGTGAAAGGGTCTAATTTTACACTGGGGAACAAGTTTCAATTGGATGATGTGCTTGAAGCACAGCAGTTTGATAGGGATATCCTGAATGCTATTTTTGAAGTAGCACGTGAGATGGAAAGGGTTGAGAAGAATTCGCCTGAGAGCCAGATTTTGAAGGGATATCTAATGGCAACACTGTTTTACGAGCCATCCACTAGAACTAGGCTATCGTTTGAGTCGGCAATGAAACGATTGGGTGGGGAGTTTTGACGACAGAAAATGCTAGAGAGTTTTCATCTGCTGCAAAAGGGGAAACACTCGAAGGTAATTTGTTAGTATAGTTTTTGATTTGCAGCCCTTTCAGCAGACCTATTTCAAAAGGCTTGTATATATATTTCAGACACAATACGGACTGTTGAGGGCTATTCGGATATTATTGTTATGAGGCATTTTGAAAGTGGGGCAGCTAAGAAAGCTGCTGCAACCGCTGGCATTCCTGTTATCAATGCTGGAGATGGTCCAGGACAGCATCCAACCCAGGCAACCAATCCATCTATTCTTTTTGATTCCTCACCTAGATTCTGATGTATTTGTAAAGCAGTGCCAGTTTCACCACTTAGACTAGTGTAAATGCCCAAGGCCAGTTTTTCGGAACTATTAATTAAGATCATTTTTCTTGTACAGGCACTTTTGGACATGTATACGATTCAGAGGGAAATTGGAAGGCTAGATGGGATTAAAGTTGCTCTAGTCGGTGATCTTGCCAATGGAAGGACAGTTCGATCGCTTGCCTATTTGCTTGCTCGCTACAAAGATGTGAAAATTTACTTTGTTTCTCCCGATGTAGTGAAAATGAAGGTGCTTTAGACATTTCTCGGGGTGGAGATATTGTTGCTCTTTCTGTTGTAATATTGACATTCGTTCTCATTTCCAGCTTCGGAATGTTGATTGTTCTTTCAGGATGACATCAAAGACTATTTAACCACAACTGGAGTCAAATGGGAAGAAAGCACAGATCTTGTTGAAGTTGCATCTGAGTGCGACGTGGTTTATCAAACCCGCATCCAACGTGAGCGCTTTGGAGAAAGAATGGACCTTTATGAAGCTGCTAGAGGCAAGTACATTGTCAACAAATCCATCTTACAAGCAATGCAGAAGCACGCAGTTGTCTTGCACCCTCTCCCAAGACTAGACGAGGTAAGTCAACTGACGTCACGTCAGTTTCATCGCGCACTCTACATTGCAAAGTCGCAATATCAATTCATCTTAAAATGTTTCATATTTGTGTATCGCAGATAACAGTGGAGGTGGATGATGATCCTAGAGCGGCCTATTTTCGACAAGCAAAGAATGGTCTTTACATTAGGATGGCTCTTCTGAAGCTTCTTCTTCTTGGCTGGTGATGCAATGAGATAAAAGTTTCGGGTGCTGATAGGTTTCCAATTTTCAATAATGTATGAGATAAATTTTTGATAAAATGGAATAGATGCAGCAAAAACCATTTATGCTGTGAGCTGCAAAAAACAAATTCAGATTTGAGTTAATCAGTCAAACTTTTATCAAGATGTGACAATCATGAATAGAAAGTATTTGTCTGAGTAATGGCTGAACAAGAATCAGCAGTAAGGTAGACTAAATGATTCAGATAAGTAGTGGCTGAAACCTGGAAGCTTTATAAAAACTCCAAGCAATGAGCTTTTAGATAAAAAAATCAAAAGACGAAGCTTTAGAATTGTAAATAGCACTGTTTTTGTTTCCTATGAAGCATATTCGAATTAAACACTAAATCTCGGATTCAAAATAAATGTGTTGATATTAGCTCAATGTAATTCTGGAATACGGATGGGTCAAAGAAGAATGAGTCACTAGATGAACTCAAACTTATTCCGTCTTCCATAGGCCACTTAACATAATAAGTATTTCCACCATATGCTTGCAAATTATTAAGTAAGCTAGCTACACAGCAATCTGACTCCTTGTTGTAGGTTTCTCTTGCGTAGTACCTACATTGTCCCTAGGATCTGAGCCATGGACTCTGCTAGATGTTTCCAGTCTAATAAAATTTAGAAGAATAACTTTAAACTGATAGGAAGATGCCATAGGAGACATAGTGTAACAAGAATTTAAATGTGAATTAAGTTTGAAGGGATTTAAAGGCTGTGAGAGCAACCGAATAAGTTTTGATTTTTTTGCAATATTTTATTATTTTATATAAAAAAGATAACAAACAAAATATGCCCGAATGGAGAAAAGCAACAAAGATCAGAAAACACCTGAAGAAAGAACCAAAACACCCAGAGAAGGAAGACATAGGGCACGTAGGGTACAAATATAAAAACTAAATTTAAAAATACCTACAAGGATTGAAAGTCCTGCACGTAGGGCAATTATTCTTCTTTCGCAGCCAGTTTGTCAAGCATAAATCATGAAAGCGGTGTGAGCAGATGGTGCTATTGACTTGAACACCATCCACGAAGTCCTCTAAACAGATTGCGCAAGAAGTGATATCGGTACTGGTACGAAACTTTAACCTTGACAAATCGGTAAAAACTTGGAGTGTTTCACTTTTAACCAAATAAAGCCAATTGGTGACAAACTCGGCCACAAAAGCAGTAGTGTCATTAGCAGAAACATGTTTTTTAAATATCTTGGCCAATGCGAATAAATCCTTTTTTTATATTTCAAGTGGTTCCAGCTGGGTTGCAGGATTAACTCATTGCGTAGAATTTTTACGACTTGCCGGTTAGAAGCAGAAGGTGGTATGTAGAAACGGAGGTGAGGTTTGATGGTGATGTCATCAGAGAATCCTCCAGCAGTGAGTTCGGTTTGGACATCCTGACCAACATATAATACTTTTTTTTCTCTTCTGAAAATACGTACTTCAACATTCCAGACCTTTCCTCCTCCGAACTCTGGTACTGTATTTGTGGCGTAGATTGACCTGAGTGACGAATTCCAAGCAATATCAATCAGTATGAAATCAAGTGTTGTGTTGAATACACCGGTGAATTGGAGGTTTGGGGTCGATCATTTAGGGAGAAAATTGTTGAACCTGTGAATATGTTTGACATCGATCAAGGTTTGCTGGTCTGGAATTTGTTATCGACAAACAGACTGACATGCAGTGTTTTATAAGGTTGTTTCCTAATTTTATGCGTTTCTTTTTTCTATTATTGAGATTAACTAGTTCCAATAAGAACTCATATAAATTATATTAAAATTTCAGGCTGGCAGTTCGATGTTCATATTGGCTGGCAGCTGACAAGCAGATGAAAGACTGAACGAGGAATTAGCAGTGGATTCAGATAATATCATGGAGGAAGCCAAAATGGCCGGACTGGTAGTGTCAATACTTGAGACAAGGAGGCCGAAACCTCGAGCAGATGAGGGAAACATTATAAATACTCAAAGCAATGAAGCATATTCACATATTTAAAGTAAAGGCCAGCCGGGCTTAAAAGATCCAATGCTTTTTAATAGGGACCTATGGTCAGATTCACAAAAGATGGCACAAATTTCTTTAATTAAAGTTTCACACTCAGATCAAAACAAGCTATTAAAATATTGCATCAATGTAATACTTATTAACAAATCCCCTTTGCTTCTATCTTCCCAGAATTATTTCTTCAGAGCACCGCCAGTTTGGTGTAACATGGCATCAATTTCATCTCCATCTTCCATTTCTAGCTGTAAAACATGAAGACTGTACATTCAGAAAAAGGATTTTTTGTTTGACATATTTAGTAAGTTGGTGTTTAAAGAGGGAGGCAATAGACACAGACCTCATCAGGAGTCTGCTCCTGCCGGAGACGGCGGCCATCAAACAGGAAGGCTATCGAGTTTATCTCCACAGATTGACGATCGCAATATGCATTCATGAGCTTTCTCAACTGAGTGTTCCTCTTGATCCTGAAAAACACTTCATTTCCATCCTGAATCGCAACAAAATTAGCAAATCAGGTCAGTAGTATACTAACAATATTATAATTATTTTATATATCAACCAAAGTAAAATTAATAATATTAACTGATAAATTAAGTGTACATCAGTCCTTGTATGCTGAATAACACTACCGACGTATTGATCTGACCATCAAAGAATTGTATCACCAGTATTATCAAATGTGATATTGTGATATGAAAAATTATCATTTGAGACGCTCTTAACCACGTATCACAGACTTTCACGTAGTAACCCTAACAATCTACTACAAAAAATGAAAAAAAACTCGCAGGAGCTCTGTTTCAGTCAATCTTGGAATCAAATGTTATCCATCTAAAACAGATAAAGTACAGCCCACAGGACTAAATCAATTGCAAGTTCCACATGTAACCCAATATGCTGAGATTCGCTGACAAAGACTTACAGACTTAAAGCCATTCCATGTCTGATTTCCAAGCAGTTTTTCGTTATATGGAAAAGCAAAATGAGATCACAAGCAGCGATCAGCGAACAATGAAAAACTACAAACTGACCATCACACTGATATTTAATAAAATGATGTCATTCAGAAGAAGAAACATTTTTACCTTGATATTATTGTCGAATTAAATGATGACGTAATTTTCAAAACACCATCAATGGAGTATAATTGAATGTTTGCTATGTCAGGAACCGATTTCAAAGAATTAATTACTAGATCAAAGCCATTGTTTATCCTTCTCAATGAAAATCTAAATAACTAGTACAAAAATCCTATATCCACCAGAACCCTGAACCTAAATTAGCACACCAAAAAAGCAAACAAAAACTAAAAAAACGGAGAAAATTAACAAAATGATTGATTTTGACAGCATTTATGGATGTTCGGAATCAATTGAATTTAACTAAACCCTAGCACAAAGCAAAATTACTAAACCGAAAACAAATAAATAAATTGAAATCAGACCTGGCCCTTCACTTTAAGATTGATGTGTCCGCCATCCGGTGCAGGCTTCTTCTCCTCTTCTTGATTAGTGACTCCGGACATCCTCGTACGATTCGAAGTTGAGACGAGCGACAACTAGACAAATTGTTCCGCTCGAAGTGAATGTTGAATAGCCTTAGACCTACGACGAGTTTGGTTAATTGGGCCTAATTTTTTTCGATGAATATTGGGCCTTATTTTTCTCGAGAATATTGAGCCTAGTCAAACAAGGCTGATAAACAACTTCTCACTTGTGTGACCCATGTGTTACACTAATCATTTTATCTCGAAATTTAATGAGATTAACGCGGTTACCCTTTGCAAGTTGGTTTGAATTATGAAAAAGGCCAAACGAGTGGTCAAACAAGAAAAATGTTGGCGAAAAGAAAGACCGGTCGGCAACACGTATTAGTTTGTCACTTGTCGATTGCATAAAATGCGCAAGTTTGGTTTGTGTTTTGAAAAGTGAGTAAACGAGTATGAAGCCTGCTTTGTGTCTCAATTGTTTGACTGATTGATGACAAAATTGCAGGCTAAATTTTAATGTCTACAAAAATATATTAAAATATGTACATATTTATACTGTAGCCACACTCTATTTTTTATCATCTAAATTCTTAATTATTTTACTCCATATTTATAAATATTTTATGATGCTCTTTCCCACTCATTCATCAACTAACAACACAACCACTTTCAATCAAACTACTCTTTCCTATATATTCATAAAACCTCTTACTTTTAATTCTTAGATAAACTATTGAAGAAAACAAATCAAAATATAATTTCCAACTACCACCACTTGATAAGTCAGCTCTAAAAGATAAAAATGACAACAATAATTGAATTACATGATCGTTCCTCATTGAATCAAATCATCAACTTTTTTATCTGCACTACTTAATATAAAATATTGCGTACAACATGGATTCAAATTCAGTGATGTAACAATCACTTGCAGCAATTCAAAATAAAAAGATCTAAAACTACGTAGAATAACTTCAAAATAATGTTATTTTGATCCTCGCATCGAAGAGTTGCAGTGCACCGAATACGGGTCGATTCATATGTTGAACTTGTGTGCCAAATTGATTGTAAAAAGTAGTACTATTACTAAATAAAAAACGAATTACTTGATGTATAATTGAAATAACTCTTTACACCATTTTAAAAAAACAGTAATTAAATACGTAGTTTGTGGAAAATAAAGAAGAAGGTGATGTGCACGATAAGCCCGGTGGTCGACTTTTCTCTCTCTAAACCACTTCACAACCTCCTCGATCTAAAAATGGGCAGAGAAGCCCAGTTGCCCATAACTAAATTCCGCGGCGTCAGAAAACGTCCATGGGGTCGATTCGCAGCTGAGATTCGAGATCCTATCAAAAAGGCACGTGTTTGGTTAGGTACGTTTGATTCCGCCGAAGCAGCTGCTCGTGCCTACGACGCTGCTGCTAGGTCCTTACGCGGCCCCAATGCCAAGACCAATTTTCCGATTCAGATTTTTCATACCGCCGAGCCTGCGAGCAGCGGGATGAGCAGCACGGTCGAGTCGTTTAGCGGTAGGCGGAGGATCCAATCGAATACCATTCATTCGTCGATTCGTCCGCAGCGGAGGTTTCCAAAATCGCCACCGGTTACGGCGGAGGATTGCCGTAGTGATTGTGACTCTTCATCGGATGTGGTGGATGGAGATGGGGTTGTGGTTGAGGGTATGATGACCACGTCGTTTAGGACGAAAGGGTTAGAATTCGATCTGAATTTTCCACCGTTGGATGATTTTGGGTTTGTCGGAGGAGCGGATGAGATGAGATTTACAGCCTTATGCCTCTGAATTAATCCTTGAGCTGCTTTTTACTTTAGTTTTTACTGTGTTGGATTTGGTGCCACTTAGAGAAAAAAACATCATATGAAGATGGTTGGATATGTGGTCTGATGATGTGTTTGATCGAGTGATGTTAGCTGCGTGTGTTGTTGTGAAAATTGAAATGGTGTGTACCTCAAGATTTATAGATACTCTCTCAAAGATGATATTTTGATTACATTTTTACTCTATCATCATCTCCACAGACATGATTGTAGTTGTAGATCTGGCTTGGTATTCTCATCTATTTGGTCAAATTACTTGCTGATGTTGTAAAGGTTTTATCTTTGTTTTCACAAAGGCCTGAGGTTCTTACTACCTGTTTAGAAATATTTAGACTGGTTCTGCCCAAGATCTCATCTTCATAAGACTGGTCCTGTACTTGTGAAAACTATAGTTATAAATCCCTCTATTCATTGCGCAAATTGATAGCAATTTGATTCGGCTCAACTAGATATTAATTTTTTTGAAGTACAAGAAATGATGTATTATTGCTTTCTATGCAAAATTTGACCTAAATGTGAGCCACACAGCTAAGGATGATGGATGACCTACATCAACAACTACAAAGAGGCTACTTTGTTGAATTGTATTTCAACATTTGATTAAGGATTTTGATGTGCTCACATTCGGCAACAGCTGTACCCTAAACAAAATGCTCCATTTAAGATAAAATGTGACCCGTTTTTTTTTTGGGATCAATTGTGGATTTCATTTCATCAGAACATGAGTACATCATGGAATCATAATGAAATAAAAAAACGATGATACAAGATTCGAGACAACATCCCTATTTCTTGAGTCGCCTCTTCAAATGCGGTTAAACGAGCAGGCCTTTAATCGGCACCATTACCATCGACATCCACAAGTCCACGCATCCGGACATCCAAACATTTTTTGGCTTCAAACCAAACCTTATTTAAGAGCAGTACACTGCATAACAAACGCCTAGACGGCAGAAAAGACATCCCCAACGGAATAAACATTATACAAAAATAAACAAATACATGCAATTTATTTATGTTACATCAGAGAAAATAGTGAAGAAAAACAAGATCAGGCCACATGCATGTGACCCCAGTGGAAGGAGGAGTCCGATGGCGCAATGATCGGCCACATGCATGTGGCCATGACCGGCAGAGGAGACGGAGGGAGATGGAGGGCAACAACAAATCAAAACTCCTAGGGGTGGAGAAAGAGATATTCATCAACCCGTAAGGGAGATAAATCTCTTCTCCACCCCAAGGAGATGGCGGAGGAAGGCGGCTAAGAAGTTAGAGAAGGCAGAGAAGTCTTGAGAGAAGGTAGAGACGATATAAATGTGACCCGTTTTGATGCACCAATCTAGCAAGATTCGCTTGATATTAGTTCTAATTTTGGGCTTAGCATTAACGGGGTAAAAGCATTAGCCCGATCAAACAATCTAACTGGATTCACTTGAAAGCAATCTGCCCTACCCTTGGGTATCATCTTGTAAAAATAATACATGAATTTGCAGAGAGATACGGTGGGGAAAAACCTCCGTCTTCTCACTAAAACTTCGTTTCTTGCTTTCTCCGTCACACATCTCCGCCAGAGGTGGAGAAGGGTAGCCCCCTCCCTTCTCCACCCTCACTTAGTCCGATGGTTGCTCCATGCCTTGTCAATGGTGGCAGTGAAGTCTACATGGCTTTGCATGTTGCTTTTGATCCGTCCCGGAGCTCCGTCATGACTCAGTGATCAATAAGGAGGCTGCTGCATGAATGCTAGATGCTGGGTGGTGGATCGGAGATGGATCTTAGCGTTTTGGAGCATGGATGGGTGGCAGAAGGTCCGGTTGGTGTTGGCGGAGGGTGTTGGTTGCTGCATGCGCCGACGGGTTCTGAACTGTGTTGGGAGGCGGTCCGTCAGTTGTTGGCTGAGGGGGTTTGGGGATGGTTGGTGCATGTATCAGATGGTGTTGTGGTGGCTGTGCATGCATTAGATGGTATGGATGGTGCTGTTTTTGGGATTGTGGTGGCTGTGTTGTGCATGTTTTGGCTATGCAGGAGGTGTTGGCTGTTGGATTGGTGGAGGGATGGCTTCTGACGGTGTTGCTCGGCTCCAAATTGTGACGGTTTATTTCGATTTGTTGTTCGGTGTCTGTGCATATGTGTAATGTATTGTATATGTTCGTTTTTAGGTTAAATAAGGACTGTGAGCCATGAATAAGGCCTATGAGCCTGTAGTTTGAGTATGTATTCTTCTTAGGAGGGAGTAGTTTTCTGCCGCTATGGCGGTAATATTTTTCTGTTTTTTGAGTTTCCTCTTGCGTAGTAGGCATGTTTGCTGAAAAACTGAGGATTGTGGTTGTCTGTTGACACCACTAGGTGAGGCTTGCATTTGATGTATAAGGCATATACATTGGATATATGCGTACCAATGATCACCCAAATATGAATGAAATGCATGTAATGCTGTTATCAAAAAAAAAATTTGCTGAGAGATACATAGAGCGGGAAATGTTCCGGTGGATCCACTTAAATTGGGGATTCGTGAGTCTCCAATATTGACCCTTGAATGAATCAAGATGGGTGATTGAGAATGTGTCACGTGCCCCACTTACTTCCACATCTCTTATTCCATCAAGGGCAAATTAGTCATAGTTAGTTTCCAAGTATGTTAGTTGCAATTAATGTTTGATTGTAAGTTTCAATTAATGCTATCAAATTAGTCATAATCATTTCGTTTTCTCTCTCCTTAATTAATGTCACTATTTTCACCTCTCAAGTTCTTCCCTTCATCATTTGTAATTTATGCCCACCCGTTCCTTTTTCATTCCACCCCATTTTCAAATCGTTTAAGCTTTTGAACCCCTACTTCTTTGTAACAAAATAATCCCTTAAACCGTTTTCAATGGATAATGAAGAAAATGATTGTCAAGGGATCTCCGGTTTTGCGCAAAAGTCCTTAATGGCTGCTTGTAGTAGGGCAAACATTGGATTTTCGGTTCTCAACCGATTTATTGATTTGCAAGGTATCATATGAGAGATGGATAGTTCTTTAATTCTTTTATGAGTTCGAATGAATTTGAACCAGTGTCGGTAAGTAACCATGATGGTTGTTCAGACCAATGTGGCGATGTAAAATGAAATTCAATTGCGTTTAGATTTTTGCATTATCGTTTACAGTTCACATGTGCATTCAAAACTTGCATTTTCTAGTTGCATTTTACATGTACATTTTCTAGTTGCATTTTACATGTGCATTTAGATCTTGCATTTAGTCTCTTTTCCCCATATTTTGTATAAATGTAGAAGGGTTTCAGTAGGGTTTAGGCTTTTAGTAAATATGGTTGGAGTCTATGTGATTACATTCAAGAGCTCAACAAAGAGTCCAGAGATACATGGTTGGAATTCAGTAGGGTTCAAAGTTCTAGATTCCATAAATAGGGCACATATTACATTATGGAATGAAAATTAAAAAAACGAGTTCATCAGTTGCGTCCTAAAAACATAATCAAAATACCATTACATAATCAGTTGCCTCCCAAAAGCATAATCAGAGTTCCTTCCTTCTTGTTTATTCTGCCCTTCTCTTTGATAGGTTTGTCAACCTACGGACCTGGAGCAATGGTCTTCTTTGATGCTTTGGACGCTGACCATGAACCTCCTCTGCAAATATCATAAGTATCGATCATGAAGGTTGACACTCTCTTATAAAAGATGCAAATGTAACAATGCAAGTGTTTAATGTAATATGAAACTACTTTGACTGTGCATTTTTGTAGTTGCATTTAGTAGTTGCATTGTTCACTTGCATTAAGCAAAGTCGTGCCCTTGTTTGTTGTATTGATTTTTTTGAACAAAATTAATATGCTTCAGTTTCATTTACCTTTCTTTGTGTTCTGTTGGCAGTTGGAAATCGTAGTTGTACGGTAACAAATGATTCTCATTGTTTAGGGACTACATCGCGAATGGGGCAACATATGGACTCCGTTGTGTGCTGAACACTTAACCCTCAAACATAAACAAATATTTAAGTGAATTGAGGCAGGGATCCACTTCTAAATCCATCTTTCACCAACAACTCTTAGACACTTATAAATCCATCTGTGATGAAAGCCTTTTTGGTGGACCAACGTCCATCGCGTTTCGTTATACGCTAGTATCTATTTGTAAAAGACACCACAGTAACAATGCAAGTGTTAAATGTAAAACAATTTTTTTGATTCACACTTGCATTGTTTCCCTGCGTAACATGTATAAAAACTCTGTGCACTACACTAGCATTGTTACTCTATGCCCCAAATATAAGAATCAACAGTAAAGTGCAACAACAAGGTGCAACAATAAGGTGCATGCTTCAAATGTTAATCAAAATGCTCAATTCACCAAATGCATCGCCACTAATAACACGAATCCGGGTTTTAAGTTACCTGTGCACAATTCTAGCCCTGACTCTTAATATTACAACATGTTCCAAACTGCCAGTACAACATATTTTACAGACGAGGCATTGACCTCTACACCTACAACAGCATACACAACAGTCTCATATTTTGATGACGTGACTGAACTTTCTCAATCAAACAGTTTCCTCATTGTTTCACGCCCATAAACAGCAAGCTGTCGGCTGTGAAGATCTTCATCAATGTCACCATAATTCTTGTCACCCAAAGGCATATCCGAAATTACACTGCCAGAACCCTCTTGACTGATTCCGCTGTTATTGATATCAATGGTAGTATCACCACTAGCCTTAGTATTTTCTGTTGCAGCAAGGGAGATAAGATCCTCAATCTTGGGCTTCTTAGAGGAAGAGTCGTTGATGATACTCCTCTCTTCTCCGTTCACCACTACCTCTCTGCCACTATCTCTCTTTTTAGGAAGCACATAGTTTATACAACTCCTGAAAACCATTTTCATTTTCTGAAGAACATATCAAAATCAACACAACTAAAAACCTCACTTAATCCACAAATAAATCCACCGCACATCTATCACCAATCAAAACAAAACTCCAAGATTCACAAACCAATTCACAAATTCATCAACTTCAACTCACTAATCAGCCATAATAAGTTCGCAACAAAATCAAACAAGCCAATTCACAACTCATAACAAAACTACTTAAAAACTCAATCAGCATCTCGATTCAGCATCAAAAACTAGAATAATATAAAACCTCCTCCATCCCAAGCCAATCCCCAGCAAGCGCTCCCGTCAACGAACCTGGAAAGCCTCCGCCTCACCGATCTCAACCTCCGCCATGATCAAACATCAAGACATCATCATCAACAACACTAACGACTCTTCGTCATCGTCGTCATCAGGAGGTTTAAGAAGATGCACGCACAGATCGAAACCCTAAAAATAAAATAAAAAATCAATACTTACAGCAGGAAACCGAGTATCGAGCTTCTTCCTCATAACGTCGAATCATTGTATTGAAACCAGGAAATCAACGAAAATAAAATAAATAAAAACAAATCCGGCCTCAAATCGCAATCCTCTTCCTCCGCCTCTCTCCGACTCAGAATCTCCATCACTATTCGCAATCCTCCTCCCAAACGAATCCGACCTCAAATCGCTAACCCAATCACTCAACTCAGCCTCATCATCCACCAAACTCTTCGAAGCCCTAACTTCCGATCTGCTCCAATAGTAACTGAACCAGTTTTTTATTTTCTGACATGTGTCAGCATACTAATCATCTGATCTATAAAACTAGGGATCATCATTTGACCCGTGGGTCAAAAAGCCCTAAGAGCGGCCCTGACCTTACCCGACCCTGAAGTTGACCTTTTTTCCGCCCATCCCTGAAGCCTTAGGGCAGGGTAAGGGTCAAAAAAAGAGCCCTGACCCGACCCTTATACCCGGCCCTTTGACCCTGCTCTTACCCAGCCCTTATCCACTCTTATTTAGCCCTTACCCATTTACCCTATCATAACTATATTATTAAATACACTTTTATTTATCATATATAAATTGAAAATGATCAAAATGTAATATAATTTATAAATAATGTATGAGAAAAGTTATACAAATTTACTAATTTATCATATTAATAAAAAAATTCAAAAAACTATATTTTTTTTGATATATTTTGACCCGATTCGACCCTTAAAAGAAGGGTCACGAAGGGCCGGCCCTATGGGAACCCTTAGGGCTTCAAAATTTTCAACGACCCGGCCCGACCCTAAGGCCTTCAAAGGGTATGCAAAAACCCCTAAAAGTCCACTCTACCCGGCCCATTGCCGAACCCTATATAAAACCTGTGGTCCAGATGGAGACTCATGGATCCCCAAAAATGGTGGATCCACCGGATACGCTCCTACTAGAGCTGCACTATTGTATGTTAAGTAGTAGTAATATGCAAGCATCTTAATCACCGCAGACGAAAGTTAAAAAGCAATGGAAGCTCATACAAAAAGACAGTTCACTGAGCTCTACAGACTACTAGAGTTCAAAAACCAAAACGACTGCTGCATATTGTACACCCCACCATAGCTCCTCAAGTTGCTGGATACCTACTCATTTATCCAGCCACCAGATGAGCTGCTTTTAGCGAAAGCCTGTGGAGATCCATAGGCAAATCCTAGGGACCCTGGAGGCCCCGGACGAACATTTTGTTGTTGGCCTGCTCGTTGGTCATACATACTACTCCCAGGTGGTGGATGGGGATGCATCTGGGTTCCAACATTGTTTACCCTCTGATGATTTAATTCATCTAGACGAGGGGCATAGCGCTCCATAGTTGACGTGTTAAGCTGGTTGTATGGAGATTCAGTAACAGAGGGGCCGAAGTTGTTGTACATGGCTGACGCCAATGAATTGAAATGATTGAAGCCTGGATCGTGGTTAGGCATGTAGCCGTTATTGTTTATTAAAGGGTCTGGATCCTGCCTCCCGTAGTTTTGGATCAGTGACCTCATCTCTGATTCCGGCCTCCCATAGTTTTGGATCAGTGACCTCATCTCTGATTCCCTCCCGTTAATCTCATTTACGTAAGGGTGTCCAAGACCATCTGGGCCCGGGCTGAACATTCGGTCATTGTAGCTGTATAATCTAGTTATGTCATGAGTAATGTCTGTATCCATGATGCCAAAACCTGATGCGCCTGAATTAGGAACGTCGGATTGGAAACTATGAGTTGCTTGCCCTGAAAGTTCTCGTTCGAATCCTGGTGCGTAACGGTCCAGCATAGATCTGTGGTTGGACAGCAGTGGGTACCTTTCTGATGATGATCTATCCAGTCGAGGGTCATGGTCAGGCGTCTGCCTGTCACTCCTGAAATACTTTCCACTGTTATGTTTTTCTGTGGCTATGCCACCTCTTGATTCTTCATTCCTTCTTTTACCATGATCTTGGTCACCATTTTTTTCTTCGTACCGCCCTCTGGGATTAAAACTTCTCCGAGCAATAGCCGAAGAATCCTTTCTCAATGACAAGTCCCTGGCTCCTTCACTCTGATCTCTTCCCCCCTTTCTCAAAGAAAGGTCCCTGGCTCCTTCACTCTGATCTCTGCCCTCCTTTCTTATAGAAAGGTCCCTGGCTTCTTCATTCTGATCTCTTCCCCGACCATTTGTAGCATAATTTCTATACTCTTTTCTACCTTGGTTTGCCATCACTACTCTATTTGAAGGTTCTTCTAGCTCATCGATTCTCATGGGAGACCTTGGGGCAGATTTTGGTTGATTGCTACTCTCCTGATTCCTAAACTGGTTCAAGTTTCGTGATAGATGACCATGTTTTTCAGCTATCACCTTAGCTTTACTGGTCCAATCTTGACGACTCCAAAGATAGAGAGGTGGAGTGTTGAGATTCCAGTCATCCAGCTGCTTATTATTCTCACCAACAGAACCGGGTAAATAGAATGCCTGCAAAAACAATGACAACAGTCAGCAGCCGATAAAACGAGAATGTAAAAAAGACACAAATAAGCTTCAACAATTGGTGTTAAAGGAACCTTTCCGGATAGCAACTCCGAGTCCTCCCAAATCAGATCGTACGGTCTTTTCTTTTCATCTAACCTGTCAAACAGCAAAGAGTAAGAAAATTGGCATTCTAATGAGATTTATTAACAAGAGAATTGCAACCTCTGTGTTTCTGGCGGGACAATGAGAATAAGCAACTTTGGCTCAAATTCCAGAGCTTTATCAATGAACTTGTTTGCAAGAGATGCTTTAACTCCAAATGGAGGATTCAGTCCCATGATCTGTTACAAAAACAATGGAAATGAGCAATGGCTGATGATATCAAATGGTGAATGATTCTGCAAGGTCGAAATAAGAGCGAAGTTGGTACCCACCAATTGAGATCCAGGAGCTAATTCGTTAGCAGTGACTTGAAACCAGTCTTTTTGCACAAAATTGAAATCATTCTGCAAGGAAGCAACAACGAGAATTTTGGTATCCACGACACGGAGGAGAAGTGTCGGAACCATAATGATGAGGCAGCATGGGATTGGGGCATACCTTTGCTTGAATGATATCAAAGTTCTTGAAGGAGCATTGCTTTCCAGTTTCTTCCAGTTTTCTTTTTAATATGCAACTAAAGTCATTTGATCCACAGCAGAAATCAACAATCTGCTTAATAGCACGTCTAGGATTAGGTCCCTCAGGTATGATGTCTATAGTCAGTTATATAAAAAGCAGTACTGCATACCATGTCTCCATCTCGAACATACCAGTGAAGTCTATCAACAATCTGTAAGCATAAATTTAGATTGAGAATTCAATTTATAAAACAAGAAAAACAAAGTCAAGCCACAAGTCAATGATGTACTACCATCTTATATGCAAAGTAAGTTAACAGAAAATAGGCGCAGTTGTGCTTCTAGCTGCATATGCTGGCTAATTTCAGTATTTTAATGAATAAAAAACACAGCGAATGCATTTGAAGTCCGAACTCTGAAGTAGCATCATGAAAATAAGGATAAAGAGTACTACACTTACCGTCATCAACTGACAGAGATAAGAAATAAGGCAAAATATATGAAGAATAAATAATGAGAAATTACCTGTTCAAGTTTGTCAACTTTGGTAAAATGTCGGCCAAAAGATGTATACCGCATGCCATGAAGAAAAGGTGCAAGATAAACTTTTAGCTTATCCTGAAAACACGAAACAAGTAACAGATCATGTTTCCACATCGCATGCCAGCTTGATGAAAAATCTTTAACGAAAAATAGATAAAGAATTACTACCCAATGGGATAGATAACTGAATAAAGAGTTATCGTGCAAAATAGATCAACAATAAATAATTTCTGTGAACTTTTGATTAGATGGATTTTCGCGTTGACTAGCTGCTGCATACACCACGGTATATAACACATGTAAAACTCAATACAGGATGCCTTGATGTATATTTACTCTCCAACGTTATCAGAATGATTTTAAGTTAACAAGACTGCACCCGCCTTATAATGAATAATGATTATAACTATGAATTAAGATATTACCTTCCACTTGACAATATTGGTTAACACCCTTGGCTCACAGATATCTTTAGCTTCTTGCACACTCGCTCCAGATTCGAGCTTCTCCATCGCTGATCTAACAGCCTGAACAAAGAACAAACAGGATTTCACAGTCTTCCCTGAGACATTGAACACGCGTTCACCGGTCCAATTAATTTACATTTAATAAAATTGATCCTAAAGGACCTACCTCAACAGCTGCATCTACCTTCCCTTGGGTGATGTTTTTGTCAAACGTCTCTCTTAAAAAGTACGAGTGGGTGGAAGTTGACGGTCCTTTGTGCCGCTCGAGGATTTTCTCCATGGTAACTTCCTCTGTAGATGCTTTAATAATGTCTTTGATCCTGCAATTTCAGAAATATATAATTGTAGCAGTATGAAGACAAATAAACAAACAACTTCAAGAATATAGGTGATGGATAACCTCTTTTCAGACTCAGCATTCAACTTAAATTCTGGAATTTGGGCTAGAGCTTCTGATTTGTCAGGTACTGTATCTTCCTGCAAGCCAGCCTTCGAATAAAAGTCATACAGCTGATCACCCAATGACATTTTCTTTTCACCAGTCGAGGTTTTGTCAACTTTTTCTGTGTCACGGGTAATAGGCCCCCGAGCAATTTTTTTGGGTACAACTGTTCCTTGAACTCTTTTCGGTGGATCAGATCCCATTGTACTCTTGCTACCTTTCTTTGGCATTGAGCCCATTTTGTCATCAGAATGATATGGTTTAACCAGATGACGAGCTTTATCATCAGCAGGTAAACGAGAAGAGTTAGGATGATTCAAACTCTCTCCACTGGGCATGAATTTTTCCCTGCTAGAGCTAGGCTGCAACTCAGAAGTGCGTTTCTTCCTTTTCTCCTCAGCAGTTTCAAACTTTATATGATTCCTCTCAGGAGTCCGAAGAAGATAATTAATTTCATGTTTCCTGCAGATATTGGTTCAAATCAATGATTAGATAACAATATGATGACAACAAAAGCTGGATGTAAAACACTTACAGGCAATATATCAATATTTGATTTGGCAATAGGCCCTCCCATGCCCTCTGGATGATACCATTATCTTCGTCGTCCTCAAAACTAATCTTCCTAAAGAGAAAACAAAGGAGTATGAACATTAAGTAGCACATACTATTAGTCATAATGCAAGACTGATTCGTGCATAGAGTACCTGGGCAAGCACTTTCTGTGGTATGACTTTGGGCAGCGACGACAAACTGCAAACTGCAAATCTGCTTCTTTCTTATTTTCTTCCATCTTACAAACACAACATCTGTGAATCGGGCAAGTAAAAGATTTTCCTTTCGATATTTCCCCTTCAAGTTGCTGAGCTGCAGCTTCATCTTCCTTGTGGAGGAGGTTTGAAACACATTTAGGATGATAGAAGCGACCGCAAGTTGCTTTCACACATCGAAATACCTAAAATTGACCACAACAAACTGATTAATTAACATATTAAGATGGACTACATTTTCTCGCATACAATTGTGTTATACACTTCCCCAAGGAAACGTGAACTAGTTATTGGCATCATAGTAGAAACATTGAAGATACAAAGGAAAACGCTCCAGATTAATTACTAACATCATCCATTCACTTCCAATGTACGTCATTACACAACCATGACAAAGGGATGTTACTACATTCTGACATTGAAATCCTGACCACTGTAATACCCCTAATTGCAGATCAATGAAGAAACCCCATAAAAAAGAACAAGCATATAATCACAAGTTCATACTTCTGCTCCTGCAGATTTGTTAGAAGATCCAAGTTTTCCACAAAAAAAGCATTGATGCCTTTGTTTTTGACAATTTGGGCAATAGAAAGTTGGCATTCCCTGTCAAACCATGGACACAAACAGAGTCATAAGGCTGTGAGTTACACTATACATAATGCAACTGTACACATTTTAGAAAGATTCAAACCTCCACTTGTTCGGGAGTAAGACCTAGAGTCACACACTCACTGTCAATGCCAGAATCCTTCGTGGGATGAAATGACCTCATGCAACTCCCCTCACAACTGCAAGTAACAACAAATAATGATCCCGGTGTGACTTTGCACATCAGTTTCGAGCATCCAAAGGATGGGATCAATCAAGTTGATCCCTCAGTAAGTTTCATGGATGAAACAAAAAACAACAGAGTAGATAATACACAGAAAAATCAGAAAATGAAGCTTTGTGTGGATGTACAAGGGGTCAGAATTCAGAAAGAATATATTCAATGGTTTTAACTATTAAGCTTCACGAAACATTTTACCATAAAAGGTGACCGCCATTATCACAGAAAGCACAAGCAGAGTCATAGTCTTCCTCTTCTGATTCATCGTCTTCAATACCGTCAACCACATCATCTGCATCATCAACAATAAATCCAGACATTGATGCAGTCGGAACAACCTGGTACATCAAACACAAGGGGAAATCGTCGTTTATATCAAAGGGGTGACAGACTGATATTGTCAACTATGCATAAGAATAGAGTATATGTTACCTCATCAAGATCTTTTCTCTTCTTGGGTTTTTCTTTCAAAAACAAATCTAGAACCTGTTTCAAGGTGACACATTAGCTCCATAGCAAATTTATCATCATCCAAGCTGAAAATTTAGCATGCGATATAAAACACAGACTCAGAAAAGGTCCACTACTAAGATGGGGAGCAAGAAATTCAATTTGCTTTGTACTTTGTAAGGCTAGTCCGCAACAGAGCCTGGTTAAAGATTTTTGGATGGGGAAAAGGGTTGTTCTCGTAGTTTCAGGTTACTAAAATCGTCAATTAATTGGAAGGAACTCACCGTCTTCTTATCTAAATGTAGAAACAGTATCCCAGCAAAAAAGAAATCAAATAACACATACATACCCGCATAACACGTAAAGCTACATCTGATAAAAGGTAAAAGTATTTTACGCGGCACATTCACTTTTAAGTCAAAAGCCAACTAGTTTTCATACCCAAGAATACTTGAGACGATATAATCAAAATTTGGTGAATGGAGAATAAAACCCAACAGAACACTAACCTCGGATTTTCTCAAGCTTTCATCCCTCTTATTAGCTTCAGTTATCAACGTCAAGTTATCCACTAAATCATTTACCGATGGTCGCACTTCATAAATACTGCAAATTTCAATAATCAGAGGCAACATGAACAAAAATCCAAATCCACGGACAATTTTTTTATCACATACCAAAAAACTTTAGCCAAATGATCCCACAAAATTTTATTGGTGGCCTCAGGACGATGTTTCAAAAAATGAAGGCAATGGACTGTTATGAGCACACTTCTAATGATCTCTTCAAAGCTTTTCCTAGGCTTCGCAAGCTTAATCCAGTTTTTATCCTTTGATAATACTGAAATTTCTGGACTGGAAAGGGAGAGCTCAAATTTCCAAGCAGTGACTTGCTTGTAAATGGGCTGAAGTCCATCCTCAGAAGTCCCATTCAAGAAAATAGTGCTAGTCACATCTTCAATATTATCATCGCTCCAGTGAACAGGCAACTCGGCGAATGAAACAGGCTCATTGTTCCCATCAACAAAACTATAATTCGAAACTGCATGCGGCACAATCTCCTCCTCATCATCTGAAGATGACATAGCGTCTGCGATTTGTCGAGACGTAATTGCAATTCAGATACTTAAAGATCAGAGGTACTCGGAATTAAACTGAATTGGAATCGGCACCTATCAACTGGTAACAAAATGAAACCCTAATTCGAGAATAGGACGATCGAAAGGGAATTGGTTGGAAACGGAGAGAGGGAAATCGAGAGGAGTACGGCGAATGCCCTAGAAAGTCGAAAAAGTGACGCGAATAGGTTTTGGTTCTTTGAAAATTTATTATTCCGAAAATATCCCCGGAGATCTTTTACTAGATTGAACGAGCAAGTGAAGCCTTTCTAGCTTTGGATTGTGACATTACCCCCAAATTTGGACATTCAAATTACTGCATTTATGTTTGTCCATTTTCAGATGTTTCTTCTTTTGACAAACAATTGCTTTTCAATAAGAATATAGACATGTCAATTTTCAGCTCAAACAAAAATATAGATGAAAATCAATATCATAATTTAAATTTACATATAAGCAAAGCAACAACTAATGATCTTTATTCGTGGAAAATAATAACAACCCTGATTTGAAGCAAAATGCTTCATATGTGTGGTGTGGTCCGTGTAATTTCCTCATCACCATCTCTGGGTACGCTATGGAGGTATTGACGTATTGTATACATGCTGAGAGCAGCAAGGACCAAGCAACCTGGCGGTGCATCTTCATCTGCTTCTCAATTGACGAGCTCTAACTATTGAAATTTGGTTCGTCAGCAGCTTCATCGCCTGCTTCTGGAGTACTCTTCATAGCCTGACGAGGTGCTGTGAAAATGACAGACTCTTCACTGATGATTGAAGGCTCTTTGATTACTTCAAGTAGTGAGGTAGCTATGTCAGAATCGTCCATCTCCAAGCTTGAGGTTTCATCAGCAGCAAAGATAGGAGGTTCATGATTTTCAGCATGGGAGGAAACTTCAGCATCCTTGGCGTCAGATTCTACATGGTCAGTCGTTAAGGTGGAGCCTTCATTATTGATGCATAAAGATACTTCCTTTCTCACAACTTCTAAGGGAGCAATTTCAGGATCTGCTGACACATCATCACCATCAAATGTATTGGTGGTGGATTCTTTGCCAACCACTAGACCAGTACCCTCTTCCAAAATCTGAAAGGATGTGGCTTCACTGTCTGAGTCCAAGAATGATGAATCATCATGCTCTGTCAAAGTGGAACCTTCACCATCAGCGCAGATGGAGACATTTGCCTCCTTCGAGGAGACAGTGCCACTGTCAGAAGCTAGGTGGACATATGAGTTGGAAGAAACTTCATAATCCAAGAGTTCAAGAGCATCTTGATTTAGAGCAAGAAATGAAACACCAGTTTCAGAAGATGCATCATCTAGTAGTCCCCCATCATCAAAAGTTATGTTGGACACTTCGCCGCTGAAAGAGCTGTAGTCTTCACCGCAAATAGATGGGGCTGGGGATGCATTGGGGCTGGTGTTCGTGGTGTCAGAAGGTGATGGGCACATATCCATCTCTTCAGAACCTTGTTGCAGACTCCAATACATGATGCTTGCCGTCAAAGTAAGTGTCATTTTATGGTTCACCTGCAATCACAGTGGACTGCATCAGCATTCAACAATGCATGATAGATGGACATGCACCCCGGCAGTTGGGCATCAATGAAACAGAGATTAGTCAGTTCTAAGTAACACTCTAAATTTGTTAGCATAGCCATGGTGCTAAAACAACTTTCAGCAAAATATAATATCATCAGAAGCAAGGTAAAGAAAAGGTCATCCAACGAGCAAATAGTTTATTTAAGTCTGCAAAAAACTCACAATCTATATCCTAAATCTAAAGCAAAACCTAACACGGATGGCAAACAAACTATCATAACAGCCTCATGAAGCCACAAAAACTTCCTTTATCAGAGTGGCTATTAGAGATGACATTAGATGAAGGACAATTGCTTACTTGGATTATGTCTTCGGGCAGTAAAAAGATAGAACAGCCAAGTTTCCGTGCCACACTAATAATGTATACAGCATTCAGTCTTTTTTGATCATCTGTTGATTCAAACAAAACACTGGTGGTTATTAGTTAGTAGTACATGCATGTGTCAACTCTTTTGACATCTAAAAAACAGCATGGATCAACATGAAACGAACAAAAAGGAAAATAAATGTGAAGTTGAACATACTTCTCAGTGGCACTCAAAAGTTTTCAAATTCATACCAGTTTCACCCTTAGTAACTAGATTCCAGTTGACAACCCTGGGCTCAACAGCACTGAGGAGTTCGAGGAAGAATAGCCCATTTGACAAATTTCTATCCTGAATTTGTTTGGTCGAAAACATCACTCATAGTTCATGATATATCACCAAAGACGAAAGAGGAAGTAATCTCCAACCTTAAAACTCTCCATTTTTGAAGTCCGGCCAGAGCTTTTAACTTTCCTGTTTGCCCACCTTAGGATATCATTATCTGTAATTTCCTTTCCTTGAGCGTGGCTTCTCAAGTTCTTTAAAAGCTGAAGCATATTATACCTCATCAGCTGCCACAGGAAAGCTGAAATGGAGGACATTACAAAAATAAAAATAATTGCGGTCAAATACAGTTCAAAAGAAGTAGCCGACAAAGGTTTAGAATTTACCCAATAAAAATAACCTTTAACAGGTTCAAAATATATAATAATTGAGCTGGTCAGTTCAGCTATTGACGGCTAGCACTGTTATATTAGAAGCCCAAAAGACATTTTGATAAATTTAGGACATGATTGTTCCCCTAAAACGAAAGTTAAAAAGTGGTTCAATCATTTTTTAAAGAAATCATTGCTAAAAAATGTTTTCTTCAGGCCATGAATTCTTTGCAGTAGAAAAATAAACACCGCTCATTTTGAATAATTATACAAAGGGACAAAGGGTTCCATCACCTAGCATGCTGTTTCGTTGGTCTATTAGAAGGTAATTTAAACAAAAGAATTATGGAGCACTTCAGAAGTCAAAACTGAATGAAGAGAGAATGAGGATCAGCGTACCACAAATAAGCTTTTTATTTCCTTGTACGATATCACTTCCAGCCACATTTACCAAGGATAACTTTAACTGCTTCCCAATCATTACAACTTGATTGCAATTCTCGACTTTCCTAAATGGCATCTTGATTGGTGGCTTTGTTGTATGCTTCCAATTAACAGATCCTGTCGAAATTTTGTCAAGCACTTCCAAGAGAACCCATCTATATGCAACAAATGAACATTAAGCCAAGTCAATAAATAAAACCATAAGTTAAAAATACTAACAACTTAAAAAAGAGTATGATACTAGCTTTCATGCTTGAATCGCCAGTAATACACTTATATACTAACTGAACGAAACGAGACATTATGCCTCCAACTCACCCATTTTTTACATCCTCAAACAGATTATTAATATATGAGGTATTTCCCAAACTGTTGATCCACATTCGAAAGCATCTCTCATCCCTTGACACCTGGTCATCATCAGTCATCATCTCAGCAAAGGACATCGCTTTTGTGTCAGTAGAAAGCCCATTCCTATAAAAAAAACTATAAAAATTCAGATACACATAAACCAAGTCGCCTCTGTCAAGACTCAAAACTACAGCCTCATGATAGATACCAGAAAACAAAGAATAAAATTCGCAAAATGGAACTGAAGGCACATTTTACTTCACGAGTCATTCATCCTTCATTATAGCTCATAGTTATTATGTAAAAGGGACATTCAAACTAGTGTTCCCACCTTTGATGGAAAATTTGAGCAACAAATGCAAGATTCAAATTTGATGACCCTCCCGCAATATCTTTCGGACTCAGGTATCTTTTACAGTCCATTCTCTCTGCATGATCAAGTACCAGCTTTGCTCTTTCAGCTGGATCCTTGACATCCAATGTGGCAGGATTGCAGTGTTCCGGTGCCAGAACGTTGAGCAAGTATGCATATGCTTCTCCATCCTGAATCATATGAAATATGTCATTCCTTGAACTTCGACTTAAGTAAATAAGAAAAATCACCAAGTTATTGTGTGGTACCATTTGGGTTTGCCATAACGCACTTATATTTTCGTCATGTTTAATAATTAAAAAATAAGTGGTAAACTATACCATTGACTACATACCTTCACATCAGAGGAAAAGTTTTTTACTGTCTTTTCATAGCCTGCTCTCTTTAAATGAAAATTCATCCATTTCAGTAGGATCTTTTCTGGAGCTAAACTCATGAGTTCTTCAACATCCTATAAGTTTATCATGCATCATGAATCAGATCCCAAATTCTGAATAAAAAGGAACTTAGAAACAGCTTACCGTATCCTCTTCAACCAACTCCACTAGTTGTGGCATCTTTTTAAGATTCAGATCAGCGAGTAATTGGATCTAGCATTCCACAAGCAATAAGTCAGTGGAATTCGTATGGATTCAGAAATATTTAATGACCACGATTTTGATATTCAGGAGCTTAAATACCCACCTTGATGATCTGAGAAATCAAACCTAGCACCAAATGTGGCTGCATCAAAAATAATGAGGCAAATTACAATGGTAGTCATTTATAAATGGAAATTATATGACTGAGTATGACTGATCCATAATATCAACGATATTTACCCTTCCTTCTACCAAGTCCTGGGTTCCGATATTAACGACAGTGCAACCAATAGCCTTTGCAGAGTTCAGACAAAGGGTATGGTTCTCATTCCTTTCCCACGGATTCAGAACCTTTTTGGTGTTAATAACTCGCTCGTCTATGGTGCCCGGTACTGCAACATTAATTAGTTTACTGCATAATTGCAAAAGAAAAAACATTATTGGAGTTGACAAAATTGAACTCTTTGATTTGGCTTAACAAGGCAAAATTGAAGAGCTTCACAGCAAACAATTTCACAATACCATAAAAGTACACCATCTTTTGCAAGATTGAAAATATCATCAGTCGCAGGATCTAGTGGAAGAAATTGCTTCAGAAAGGGATCGTCACGTAAATAGCCATTAATGTGAGCCACATATAACGACTTTTCAGATTCGCTGACTGTGTGAAGAAGAGTTGTCACTGTTGCCTTGAGGAATTCCGAAGCTTGTTTTGAATTTCCCTTAATCTCCATTGCTTGGCCCCGTATCTTCAAGTATGCCTGTCAAGTAAGCAATTGATAGTATTATTTTTCTAATCTCCTGTTGTGACAATCAACACATTGTATCGCCAACTCCCAATCCAATTTATGTAGTAAAAATCATGATCTGGAATGTAAGATCTTTTTACCACAAATTGAGAATTCGAAACAGAATAAACCACACTCGAATATGCTCACCTTGAGGAAGTACTCAAAATTTATTTCATCACTTGAGTCCAAGACAGATTCACCCAATAGCTCTCTCATCTTGTCCTCAGTAAACAGTTCATGGAGTAGTTTTACTTTCACAAGTAACTTCGGAAGGTCACCTTTTGTAACTTTTCCATTCGGATTATTCTTTGCAACAAACTACACGGAGAAAAAACTATCCACAATTATATGCAAAAAAAGAGTCACACAACATATAACTGGAAGTAGAATTGATGAGGAAATTACTTTGGATTTGAGACTGAACAACTCAAGCTGAGTAAACTGACTTTGAAGCAACGGATCAGCCACATGAACTCCCACAAAATTGGACATCTCCAAACCAGTCCCACAGCTAGGGAATGTGGCGCCAAAAAATGAACGTCCTTGTATTTACCGGAACTGCATATCAAACAACCGAAAAACAGTCATTAACAAAAGAACAATCTCGTACCATCATTGCACAATTCGACATCTATCCTAACCCCCCGAAATTTCTAGAGCAAAAGTAATCTTCAATGGAAAACAAGACAAACAAACAATATGCTAAAACCCTACCTACAAATCTACCAAATCCGTAACCGTCCATATGAGAAATTCCAAACCACATCAAACACGCAATCCCAAATCCAACGTCAACCATAAAATAATCTTACCGATCCAAAACCGCATCCGCCGCCCAAATCCGATCAGATTAAATAAAACTCAACGGCGCCGATGATATACTGAATTAATAAGAGAAGGAATTGCAACGGTGGAAAGGCGAGAACGCCGCTCGCACATCGCAAAGAAGTCCACGCGGAGATCCGACTCAACAATAAACAACTCTATAATAATAACTCAAAGCTTGAAAGGTCTTGTGTTGTTTGTACATCAATCAAACTCAACTTCAAGGGTTTGTAAACTCCCATTCGGGATATACTAATTTTAAATATTTACCAAACTACCACTACCTCGGGTCACCCTTAACTGTCGGATAAGGGCATAATGGTAATACGAAAATATTCTTTGAATGTGTTACTAGCCACCGACAGTCGTGTAGTTAGTTAACGAGTATAAGAAGACGAGCCGAGACGACGGTGGGACCGAAAGAGGGTTAGGACGGTGGGAGAGACGCGCGGGAGTATAGAGGTGGAAATCACGCGCCATGACGGCATCGGATCTTGATGGGTACTTGTGTGGTTGAACTCGAACCTTCGTATAGAAGGCTTTTTGTTCTGTTGTCGTGCAACTGGGCTGCGTGCCAATACTCGCTATTTTAACGGCTTTTGGCGTCAACGATGATAATTACGTATTTACATTTGCAGTAAAGGAAAAATAAATGCGAGAAGTTATACTGTGTGCCTTGATGAATATCATATCACACAAGTTGAACATTTGTTGGTCGTCTGAGGTTTGTCATGTTGTATAAAATTAGCTGCTATAACGACATGAGTACTAAACAACCCTGAGCTAACTAGTTAATCTTCCAGCGTCCCATATGATTAAGAACTTGTAGAAAGGAACATGGATAAAAAAACATGCATAACAACCTGACAATTTGCAGAAAATACATGCATAACATGGATAAGGATTCGGATCTTCAAGTATGCCTGTCAATTAAGCAGTACTGTTATAAAAACTTACTCTGATAGGTAAGACATTTTGAGAACTCCAAACTAATTAAATTACACTTGAATAGGCTCAACTTGAGGAAATACTCAAAATCTATCGCATCATTTGAGTCTGAGACAGATTCATCCAGTATCTCTCTCATCTTATCCTCGGTAAACAATTCATTAAATACTTTTACGTTCACTATTAACTTTGGAAGGTCACCTTTGGTAACTTTTCCATTCAGATTGTTCTTTGTAGTACAGAACTACATTGTAGAAACACCATAAACGTAAATAATAAACTCAATAAAATGCTTAAAAGAGTCCAGCAACGAATAAATGGAAGCAGTCTGGAGGATATTTACTTTGCCGTTGAGATTGAGCAGCGTGAAAACTGACTTTAAAGGAACGGATCAGACATATAAACCCCCTTAAATATCGACATCTCAGCACCAGTTTCACAGCTAGACAATTCACCATAAAAGAATTGAATGTCCTTTATATTTTATCAGAAGTGCATAAAAACGGCAAAAATAAAAGGTAATTAACCAGAGAACACATCTCCTTGCATCCACTGGACAACTATCCAAACTCTCTCAAGATCTCAAAGTACAAACACTAGCTAGCTAGGTATATTTACATAGCAAAAGTAATGTTCATTGGTAAATAATTACCAACAGGCAGGCTAAACAATTACTTAAGCAACTTGCATCAAAACAAGACAAAATAGCATTATGAGTAACCCTAACAACAAGTCTACGCAACCGTTCAAATCAGAAATTCCAGAAACCAAGCCACACACGCGATCACAACCGTCAACCACACAATAATCTTATCAAAGCAACGCTTACCGAACAAAACTGCCTCCGCCGCCGCCTGAAGCCGATCCTCCAAATTAGATTAAGAAAAGTCAACTGCGCCGATGATACAACTAAATGAAGAATAAACAATTCAAAACTTGAAAAGGCCTTTGAAGGCGCAAACTTATTATTTCCTGTGGTATGGGCTTTCGTACATATTTTGATAGTGATTCTGGGCAAAGTCGCTCTTAAAGGACTGGTTTAGCTTTCACTAATTCAGTAATTCACTCAGTAGAATCACAAAACTGGAGCAGCCCCACGACTTAAAAGAACTTGATGAAACTTACATGAATAACAGTCAGCACAATGTTGCATTAAGGTTCCAGGCTATAGCCATTTAATTTAACAACTGGAAAATAAGTCAAAAGTACATACACAATAACCAAACACTGGTATTCTTATTCAGCACAGCCCCATGTACTTTCCATATGAAAATAATATTGCCAACCAAACCGAAGACAGTTCTTATTTCTTCAAGAACTTGGCAACCTCGTCATCATTGGGGAAAAATCCCATAAGCCTTCCACATGAGTTCTGATATGCATACATAAATCCTCCCATCAGTCCAATAATACCTCCAGTCACCATAGATGGACCCCTAATCCCAGGTTTAATTCCTGTAAATACGAATCATTTGCTCAGAGTAAGTTAACGAAAACTAGCAAGTCAAACCAAGTTAAGGAACAAAAAAAAAAAAAAAATATCTCTTTCAATGAAATATTCTCACCTTGAATCAAAAAAAAAAAAAAAAAAACCAAGTTAAGGAACAAAAACTACAAGGTAGAAAACAATGCTAAACTCATGGGTTGAATAAAATGACATCATTGCGATCAGAATATGGATCACGATTCTGTGTTTTGATTAAAAATGATAGTGTTATTTAAGCATAAGTATCAAGACACCGTCAATGTACATACCTCAAATCAATTTAACAGACTAAATCTCGTCAAATGAAGCCTCTCACATTTTTTAATCTTAGTTTCATTAACATTTAAATGCAAGCAATGGTTGAGCCCCTATCACGAAACCCTAATTTCAACAAGTCAAAACAACCAAATCAATCAAGTTCTCACCCTAATCATCAATTTCAAGTAAAACATTTTTCAAATCCAAGAATCAAAAGATCCATAAGCGATATGATTCTAGCGGAGACATACCAGAAAGGTACCCGACGGTGACGGAGACGCCAGTGATTGTGGTGAGACGGAGATAGTCGAGTAAGCTGAAGTTCGAACACACGGTGGTAAAAGGAGGATTCCGATCTATGACCGGATACTCCGGCTTCGCCGCTGCGGTAATGTCGGTGTTCATCGTGGATTTCTTCTTCTCCGATCAATTCCAAACCCTAATTGCTCGTCCTCAATTTCTCAAACTCAGACGACTCACTCGCAACGTAGCGATCGATCTAGTCTCGCAACGTAACGAAACGCTGCGTTTCATGTATGTTTGGGCTGGATATCCGTCTCGGCCCATATTTTAATTTATAAATTTAAAATTCATAAAACATAGCTCTAGTTTAAAATAGAGCTTTTTAAATCAACTAGTTTAAAATTATATAATTATATTATGATAAATATATGTATACAGCCCTCTGTCTCATAATGTTTGTCCACTTTCCTTTTGGTGTCCCCTAATGTTTGTCCACTTTCATTCATTCACAACCACATATTTTATCTTTCCTCTCAAATTCTTTTAAATCTTTCATTTCAACCACACATTTTACAATCATTACTACCTTAAATACCGTGAAATATATGCTTTTGAACAAACTTAAGGGGACGGAGGGAGTAGTATTTTGTAAATTGTAATCGTATTAATTCTCTTATTTGATTTCTGTCACAATTATTTTCATTAAAACAAAGAAGAAACTACTCCATAAATCTCATTCCAGAACTGGAAATATATTTATAGCTCAAGTAAATGTGCTTGTAGTTACTGCTGCTGAAAATATCGGATAATATCATCTCAGAAACGAAACTAATTGTTATTATAAAAATCAAGTTTAAAATGAAAAATACATTACAGTATTATTTTACCCTCGCATAGTCGCATACACCCAGCTGACCCGATTAGGATTACGGATTCGGATCTAAGGGATACAAAAACGAGCACAAGACAGAATCCGATTGGGCGCAAATTCAACCGGATCTGATCTCTCTCTCTACACCACTTCGCCGCACCTCACCAATCCATCCGATTGGGGATTCGATTTCACGCATAGGCATCCGGCGAATTCCGACCCGATTTTCTTTACGAATATTATTTTCAGTTACGACGCCAGCGGACGGCTCTGAAACGGTGCGTTCGCAATCGCAACCTGTGATCGGTTGCGTTTTTTGATTCATATTCGTGAGAGTTATCCAGTCAGTATTTCTTAATTCCGGATCGCATGGATGCTGATTGTTGTAATTGATGTGTTCGGTATATTAGGCTGGATCTTAGGTTACTACTTTAAGTGTAGTTGGGAATTGTTGTGTTAGACTTGATATGTGTGGCTATACGTTGAGGTTAAATTTACTGGTTTGGTGTTTGATTTTGAGGTTAGGATTTTGGATTGAGGCTAGTGAGTGTGTAATAAGTGGTTAGAAGCACATGGCTGTCAATGTATAACTGCATGGCACATTGGGTAGGATAGAAAATTCAAATTGGTGTTCATTGGAATTGTTTGTACTTTGTAGTATGTGTGGATGGAATGCCTGATAATGCAACTGAATGTTTGATGCAGTGTTTTATTCAAGTGACGTTGTGTGTCGAAGGTGCTCTAGCTGAACGTTTTGCGTGCGTCAGATAACGATACTTAGAGTGTGGCTGATAATGTGTAGTTGCATACCCGTTTTGCAGGTTCAGTACCTGGGATGGATAGTAACATGGGAACAGAAAATACTGCCCGTCCTGGTCTTCCTACTAGACCTATGATGTCGCCATTTGCACCGCCTCCTCAGACAACACCATTTTTATCATCTGGCCCTGTAGCTGGATCAGAAGCTTCTTCTTTCAGACCTCTTGCTCCACCAATAACAAGCACACCTTTTTCCTCTCAGCCTCCGGTGACCGGATCACAGAATGCAATATTTAGGGGTCCCCCACCACCTGGGCCCCCATTGCAACGATTTCCGACGCCACCCGTTGGCTTTACAGCTCAGTCTACCTCAATGAGGCCTGGTAACTTGGGGCAGCCAACATTTACACCGTCAAGGCCTCTTGCCGGTCAAGGCCCCCCTCCTACATATTCTCTTCAATCACAACCACCTACATTACCCATGGGATCACCGCCACAAGCTGTAAATTATCCCCCATCTGTTGGAAATGCCCCGCCAGTTATGTTGGGACAACCTACCCAGCCTACCATGCCTGGATACCCAGCAACATCTAGTGCAGGCCAGCAACCTCCCCCTCTACAATCTCCTTTTACATCTCAGCCAGGGAGTTATGGGCAACCCCAACTAAGGCCATCATTCCAAATAAATAAAGGTGGTTATGCTCCCGCGCCACCTTTGTCTTCACCTTACGGAATGCAAGCAGTCTCCGGACCTCCTTCCGGGAATATCCAAGGCCTGGTAGAAGACTTCAATTCACTTTCTATTGGCTCTGTTCCAGGATCAATGGATCCTGGGCTCGATCCTAAGTCATTGCCAAGGCCGTTAGAGGGAGATGTAGAGCCACTTGCCTTTGCTGAGTCGTACCCAATGAATTGCAATTCAAGATATTTGCGGCTTACTACTAGTGCAATCCCTAGTTCACAGTCACTGACTTCTAGGTGGCATTTGCCTCTTGGAGCTGTTGTTTGTCCCCTTGCAGAAGCTCCAAAAGGGGTAAGTAATATACTTATTTTGTGGAATATGAGAAAAATTCAATCTACTTATTTAGCCCTTTTCTACATTGTGCCTAGCATAGAACTGTATTACTAACTTTCTTATAAAGTTTAATGTTTCTTGCAAACACAACACAAGTCTTATCATGTACAATTGTCGTAGGAGGAAGTGCCTATAGTAAACTTTTCTCCTGCTGGGATCATACGTTGTCGAAGGTGCCGCACGTACGTGAATCCGTACGTCACATTTACGGATGGTGGAAGGAAGTGGCGTTGCAACATCTGTGCTTTGCTTAATGATGGTAATGCCACCTGTTAAATTCATACTGATGATGCATTTACCTCCGAACTTAGTTAAACCGAATGTCGTTGATTGGTGAGAAACAGCACAGTTTCGAGTATGAATTACAGGGATTTATCAAGGACTTTTAAAGAGAAACAGCTGCTCTTTTCTTTTCATCTCATAATATGCCCAGTAATTTTAGTCTTTACGTTTTTATGATCAGTCCCTGGAGAGTATTTTGCTCATCTGGATCCTAGCGGACGAAGAGTTGATTTGGATGAACGCCCTGAGCTCACAAAAGGGAGTGTAGAACTAGTTGCTCCCACTGAGTATATGGTTCGCCCACCAATGCCGCCATTATATTTCTTTCTCATTGATGTTTCAGTATCAGCGGTTAGAAGCGGTATGATAGAGGTTAGTAAACTACTGTTAATGTTTTACTCATAATTTTCCCATTGATTTTACTTATATCATGTTGAGATGTCGAGTCGTATGCTATACTGTGATCCACTTTTGATCTTTGGCATTTTGTCCCTTTGTTTCTGCTGTACTGTTTCCTTGAAGTGTTAGCCACCCATTACATTGTCACAGAATTTATGTACTTCAATTCCTAAGATGCGGAGTATTCATTGTTAATTTATGTTTAAATACTCGTTTTTTTATTATGATCTTGCTTTAGGCGTTGTTAAATTCTGCCCTTTTTGGTTGCACTTTAAAATTCTTTCAATCTTTTCAGACAGTTGCTCAGACTATAAGATCGTGTTTAGACGAGCTGCCAGGATTCCCCCGAACACAGATTGGATTTATAACTTATGACAGTACAATACATTTTTATAACATGAAGGCAAGTTCTAGTTCAGAATTACCAATTGTGCACTATTTGGAGTTTTGGACTTATATTTGATATTTTCTTATAACCTGTTCATCCAGTCATCTTTGGCTCAACCCCAAATGATGGTAGTTTCAGATCTCGATGATATATTTGTTCCATTGCCAGACGATCTTCTGGTCAACCTTTCAGAATCAAGAAGTGTAGTGGAGACATTTTTAGATAGTTTGCCTTCAATGTTTCAAGACAACTTGAATGTGGAATCTGCTTTTGGTCCTGCTCTTAGAGCAGCTTTCATGATTATGGTTAGCAAATCATTCTATTCCATCTTGGTCTATGAGTTTTTTTTAATTCAAGTCTTTAGTATTCACTTCTAACATGTATATGCTCTCTCACAGAGTCAGCTGGGTGGTAAATTGTTGATATTCCAGAACACCTTGCCATCACTTGGTGTTGGTCGGTTGAAACTACGAGGGGACGACCTCCGTGTTTATGGAACTGATAAAGAACATGCTCTGAGAACAGCAGAAGATCCATTTTACAAGCAAATGGCCGCGGATTTTACGAAGTACCAAATAGCAGTGGATATATTTGCGTTTAGTGATAAGTACATAGATATTGCTTCCCTTGGTATGCTAGCCTCATACGCTTGCTCTTTATTTAAATTTATTCTTTTTAAAATTTGAATGTTCTTCTTTGTTTTTCATTTAAATTGCTGATTCTGTTTACTCTCATTATATAGTAAGTTCAGAATAAGGTACTGGTATTCACCCCTGTTCTTTTAGTAACCCATTAGTTTTTCGACCAGGGACTTTGGCAAAGTATACAGGTGGACAGGTGTATTATTACCCTAGTTTCCAATCATCAGTTCATGGAGAAAAGTTGCGACATGAGTTATCGAGGGATCTCACTAGAGAAACTGCATGGGAAGCTGTTATGCGAGTACGATGTGGGAAGGGTTGGTTTATTCTTTACTCTGTTGATTTCATGCTATTATCTTACTCTTGTATTAAACTCTGCGCGGCATTTGCAGCTCCCTTGATACTATATTGACCAATTTGTTGTCATTTTAGGTGTGAGGTTTACATCATATCATGGAAACTTCATGCTAAGGTCAACAGATCTTTTAGCTCTTCCAGCAGTAGACTGTGATAAGGCATATGCAATGCAATTATCTCTGGAGGAGACACTGCTCACGACTCAAACAGTTTATTTCCAAGTTGCATTGTTGTATCCTTTCAGGACAATAACTCAGTTTCATTTTTTCTTACTTTCCTACGCAGGCTTAAGGTCTGTTTTTGAAATACTGCCATGGAAATTCATATTTTCATCTAGCTACACATGTTTCCTTCTTGATACTCAATGTCTTTAAACTGTTTGGTTTGTCTAACAACATGCACCCATGTTTTTATTTTGTGATGCACACATTGTGTTTTTCTTGACAATCAAAGATATACCTCATCTTCTGGTGAGAGGCGCATCAGAGTCCATACAGCAGCAGTACCTGTTGTAACAGATCTTGGGGAGATGTATCGTCAAGCTGACACTGGTGCTATTGTATCCTTGTTTGCTAGACTCGGTATGATGCACTTTCATTGTCTTTTTATGCAGGTGAATTTAAACATGGCTCGCAAGTTTAAAGAAACTAACTCTAAAATGCAGCAATTGAAAAGACTTTATCTCATAAACTGGAGGAGGCGCGAACAGCGTTGCAAACAAGGCTGATCAAAGCTCTAAAAGAGTACAGGAATCTGTATGCTGTGCAGCATCGTTTGGGAGGCAGGTTGATATATCCAGAGTCATTGAAATATCTACCTCTATATTGTCTAGCATTGAGTAAGTCAACGCCTTTGCGTGGAGGCTATGCTGATTCACAGCTTGACGAGCGCTGTGCGGCCGGATCAACCATGATGACATTGCCTGTTAAAAGATTGTTGAAGCTCTTGTATCCTAGTCTCATTAGGGTTGATGAGTATCTGATTAAGGTATTGTGAGATCAGGTTGTTCCCTTTCAATTCGATTAAATGTTGATAGTTTTCTAGTTTTGTTCCGATGGCAAAAAACGCTACATGTTGAACATTGTAGGGATCTCATGGGGACTTGAAGACCACTTTGAGAAATTTGCCACTGACTATGGATAGCCTCGACTCAAGAGGGCTTTATGTTTATGATGATGGCTTCCATTTTGTTTTATGGTTTGGGAGGACACTCTTGCCTGATATTGCCAAAAATATACTAGGGCCTGAATTTGCTGCTGACTTGTCAAGGGTATAATTTACATCTCTCACTTTAATGAATATCATAATGCATGCATGTTTCAGTGAATGCTTTGGAAAAAAACTAATTTGCTGCTTCCTGTGAGATCATATTCTGGGGCAATTTTTGTACTCAAATGGACAGCTTACTATATTTCCTTATCTGTTTTATTCTCTGTGCATCACTTATTTTACTTATCACATGAAAACCACTTTATTTGAATCTCAGCTACACTTTCCTGAAATGTGCTACATTTTTGGTGTCATTGTGATTCTGATATTGTTTGTTGTTGTTTATTTGTGCTCAGGTGACTCTTGTTGAGCAAGATAATGAGATGTCGAGGAAGCTAATCAGGTTGCTGAAGACATGGCAGGGTAATGACCCATCATATTATCAGTTGTGTCATCTTGTCAGACAAGGTGAACAACCCAGAGAAGGCTACTTTCTGCTTGCACGTCTCTTGGAAGACCAGGTCGGTGGTACCAATGGCTATGTCGATTGGATTCTTCAACTGCATCGACAAGTGCAGCAAAACCCATGATAAAGTTACTTGGTATGTACAACATATAATTTTGAATATCAGAGTTTATCAGGATAATACATTTATATGATGATTAGTATAGGATCATTGGCACACCCTGAATTTTCCAGCTCCCCTGATTCTATTTATCTTACACACACTTTATTCTTTCAGAAACCAGAGTTGATGTTTCTACTTTCAAGTGTCAACCTGGCGCAATAGCAAAAATGATTAACAGACAGCCAACATGTTGTTGTATCCCCTTAAGAATAAATAGAACAAAAACTTTGCTGCTGCCACTCTGATCTCTCCAGAACCGATGCAATGTTTTGTGTGAAATCTATAGATAACATATTTGGTTAACTATATTATTTTCCAGGAAGTTTTTGAATCATATAAAACTGTGGCTTGTGTTATGCACCAATCGTGAAATGGAATTTATTTTTGTAGAATCTATGATGCTTCATTGGATTCAATAATACGATATTAGGCATGCTATTATGATAATACAGATAGAGAGTTGAGTGATACTCCGTATATAAGCCTTTTAAATGTTGGATTGCATTCCAGCGTCACCATGTTTCAAAAAACATAAGACTTTTAAGCCGAGTTCAATATTTTATAATACGAAAATAGGTAGTGCATGCCTTTGAAGAAGGTGGCTAAATTTTTTAGTAAAAAGGGTGTGGCGGTGGTGGAAGCTAGGGCTGCTGCTGTTTAAGTTGTGTTGTTCATGCCATTTGCAGCCAACCACACAAAGACAAAACCCACAAAGGAGGAGGAGGAGGAGGAGAGGCTTTTGGTGGGGGCGGGTTTCACTTTTCTCTCATCTCCATATCAAAAGAAAAAGATGATCGATTCCTCAATAAAAGTGCAAACCAAACAGCAACTCCCAATTTCAAAATTCATTCCCCAACTCTCCTGTAGAATCCCAAAGAGAATGTTTTTCCATTTATCCACATAAATAACATCATTTCCTCTAAAACCTCCTCTTAAAATATATTTAACTTGCTAATGACAAACTAAGTGTTTGAAACCACCACCATTTTCAAAAGAGCAATTTTTGGATGCTGTTTTTGATGAAAAGTGATCAGCTTTAACACATTTCCCTTGTGTGTGTAAACAATAAACAAGACTCTTTTTCACTAATGGAAAGTTCATCCATACATTTATTCTACCATATGAATAACAACAACTACTAAAATCCATCATCTACTTTGGATTTGTATCCCCATCATCTTCTGTCCTCCACCATATCCAACAACTCAACAAATTCTAAGATTATTCATTCATCCTTTTCCTCTTGGACTATTTACCTCTTCCTCTTCATTTTGAGATCATTCACTCTTTAAAATTATAAATTTGGCTCCAACACCTGTTTTTATATAAAAGGAAGTATTGTGTATATAAAAGAAGTATATGGTTTAGAATGAGAGTTACCTTACTTTCATTCGATGGCCATGCAAGCTAGCGATCCGTCTGTGCGCAGCTCCTCCATTTTGCTTCTGCAAGAGAGGTTCAGACAACTGCAAAGAGCAAAGGAGATAAGGGAGGAGAGGGAGCTGTTCAAACTCTTGTCTGAAGCAGTGAAGCTGAATCCTCCCATGTATTATTACTATGAGCCATTTTACCATGGTGATCAGTTATTCAAGGAAGCTCCTCTGGCTACTCTCAAGCTTCAGCCACCTACTGTTTTTATGCAGATGGATACCGACATAAAAGAGAAACCAGACTTAGCGAACAACTTGTGGTCTAAAGATATTCTAATGCATAGACAGATAGTTTTCGACGATGAACATTCAGATGTTGATACTTCTCTTCATCTGTAGCATATGATAGGTTTTTGACGATTAATGCACCATTTTCAACATTTGAAGAGTGACGAGAATCATCTCCATGATGATAATTTATAGTAACATGATTAAAGTGACAATGTGTATGATAAACCAGCATCAAATTTGCGGAACAAATTGACACACCAGCAGCAGCAGTAGCTCTAGTTTGGTACTAGAAGCTCAACCGCACACCCACTTCATCCGCTGCCGTGTCCACCAAAGAAAATTACAAGCAGTAAAAAACAACCTGCATCAATTTTTACATCCTTTTCAGCTAAGGAAACTACTTACAACCAAACCAAGCCTGTTCCTCTTGTACTCGACCTCAACTAATGTTCAACCTCTTTTTTCTTATTTAACATCTGAACCCGGCCAACGTGAATCATTTTCTTCGCACTACCAGTACAGTGCATCAAACTGCAGTTCAAATTTGTCGGGTTGTAACTTGCAAAAAAAGGCAACAAGAATTTGAAATTATCAAGAGAAAACTTCAACCATAAGACTTGTTACTTGCAGATTTTGCTTTAAATTTATAAAGAGTTTGTCTTTTGATTGATCTGGCTGTGTCATCTGCCACAAGCTGCGTGATTGCTGATGCCTTATCCTCTAAAAGGTCTAGGGCGTGCCATTAAGTCTTGCCGGGACAATCAGAACAATGCGAAAATAGTTACATTTTAGTCATCAATTTACATACCAAACCATGTTTAGATCCAGATATCATTTTCTCATTCAACGTTGACTTCCACCAATGCAGTCAACTCAAGGTAATCCCATTTCCATTCAGTCTCTATATATTCACAGCTCATCTTCATGCATCTCTTCTCCAAGTATCACATATTAGTTACATGTCTCTGTGTTGCAGATTTCAAGTACTCGAATGACTCGGTCTTTGTAGTGAACGAAGCACATTACAACACATGCAACGTCAACAATCCTGTATCGAAACATACGGATGGATAGACAGTGATGAGCTGGATCATGAGTGGGAAGCTAGAAAACTGCAGAGCTGGACAAAAGCTCATTGTTGACGTCCTAGTTGATCATGAATCATGATGACCTCAACAGTACTTCTTCTCTAGCTCCATCTCCAGCTCCAGCTCCTAAAAGAAGTCCTGCTAGTGGAACAAGAGATGGAGGTGCACCTGGCGAGGGTTGGACGCCGAAAAGTGCTGCTGGCATGTCCTCTGTTTACTCTGATGTTTGGAGTCTTGTTGTGGTTGCTTTTATGTTTCTTTCGAACCCTGCAATCTTAGCCTTTTTTTGCAACATGTAAGATTTGATTTTGATCATCTACTTGTTACTTGTATAGATTCCATTAACTTCACAGCTAAGAAATCCCCAATTTAGCATTTGAAGATGATTTTGCCTTTTTCTTCTTCTCTGCATATTTAATTAAGTGCTTCTTTATTTATTATCCTTTGTTTCAAATTGTCACATATTATTAACACATTATAATAAATATATTTTTGCAAGAAAAAGATCCTTAATTTTTCAAATTAATTTGAAATCAAATTATAATTAAGATACGTAGGAGTTTTTTCAATTTTTGAATTTAGTGTCGCAGATCGCACTGATCGAAATAAATCAAAATTTTATAAATTACGAAACCGCAATAATAAAAATTAATACTTTTATTCATTATATTTCCCGTATAAATACTTACAAGAGCGACACTCAGCTCATCTCTATTTGGTTTCTATCTCTTCATCGATCTTTCGCAAAAACCCTAATCCGATCGCGACCAACCTAATCCAATCTCACCTCCGATCACCGCATTCTGACTCTCGTCGATTCGCCACACTCCTCTTTACCTTCCCTCGAGTCTTGCTTTCGCAATCTGAATCGGTCGCACCGCTGATTTCGCAAGATAGTTCGCTCGGTCGGTGTGGAGATTTTTTTTCTGTTTCTGATCGATTCTCAGTGAAGGGAGAGTTGATCACTGAGTGATTCTACGGTTAGGAACTCAGATGGTTTGCGATTGATTGAGCGTTGATGACGAAGTTGAAGAAGAAGAGGGCCGTTGAAGTGGTAAGTGTCTAGGTTTTTGTCAAATAGCTTAGTATTGTCTGCATAGTAATTTGATTTTTTTATGAATTAAAGTTATGGAGGTTTGATTCGAATGTACTTATTTTACACTTCAAGCCCGATGAATTGGAACTTCTTGTTAAGTAATTAATGCAGTTTGTCAAGTATTGGTATTGAATTTGATGGAGGATTGCAAGTTATGTTATGCTGGATGTGTCCTGCAGGTGGTCTTTCTTGTTGGTCTCTTTATCAGTTTAGGCTCTTTCTAATGGATAATAATTATGTTATCTGTGTAGCATGCTGTGATGATAAGTTTCCTGTATATGCCTTAATTTCTGTCAATAAAGTTTCATCAGTAAGCTGCGTATGCCCTCACGGCAGCTGGTTTCTTTGTGGAATATAGTGCCCTTATGCAAATTATAACAGGCATATACTCGAAAGATTGAACATCCTGCATGGCTTGTCATCTTAGTGCGGATAAATACATATGCGAGGCATGCTTGCTGTTCTTAGCTCTCTTGAGAATCCTAATAGTTTTTGTCTATCTTAGAATGCGCATCAAGGGTTTATTATTTAGTTAGTAACTTGAAGTTATACTCAAGATCAGTGCTGCATGTTATCATTCTTTACAAAACTCATGTTTATTTTTATGTTACCGCACTCTTCAAGTCATGATCCTAATTTCAAATTTCTCTCGAACAGCCCCCCAGAATCAAATGTTTCATTGACAATATTATTGCTACTCCGTTAGAAAATATTGATGAGCCCCTTACAAGCTTTGTATGGGACTTCGATAAGGTAGTTGTACTCTTCAAACTGATTATTTTATCTGAGTTTCTGCATGAATTCCTTTAATAATTCCGGTGGTCATGTACCAGGGAGATTTTCATCATTGGGTTGATCTCTTCAACCATTTTGATTCATATTTTGAGAAATTTGTCAAACCAAGGAAGGATTTACAACTTGAAGATGATTTTATGGATTGTGACCCACCTTTCCCTAGAAAGGGGATTATTCAGGTGTTGCGTGCCACTAGAATCATTTTGGAAAATTGTACAAACAAGCATTTCTATAGCTCATATGAGGTGTGTTCTACTATCTCTGAATTTATATGTTTTTGTTGTTTCATGCTTAAATCACCAGTTACACAATTTTCATCATGTTATAAATCAATCTCTGATGTTAGAAACCGTATCATGAGTGGATTTGATTATGACATGCTTAATTTGTACTGCAGCAGCATTTTGCCTCTCTTCTTGCTTGCACTGATGCAGATGTGGTCGAGGCCTGTTTGCAGACATTGGCAACTTTATTGAAGAAGTCAACGGGAAAATATTCTATTAAAGATGAATCTTTCAATTCAAATTTGTACTCTTTTGCTCAAGGATGGGGAGCAAAGGAAGAAGGCCTCGGGTTAGTTGCATGTGCTGTACCCCAAGTGAGTGACCCTGTTGCATATGAGTTAGGATGTACACTGCATTTTGAATTTTATGTGGCCGACTCATCAAATGAACACATTGAAAAGACGAAGAGCTCTCAAGGTTTGCATGTTATACATGTGCCCTGTTTAAATGATTGTCAAGAGACTGACTTGGAACTTCTGAATAGGCTAGTTAAGGAGCATAACGTCCCTTCTACCTTGAGATTTTCTCTGTTGACTAGAATTCGTTTTGCGAGGGCTTTTGGATCCTGGCCAACTCGCCAACAGTATACGCGAATCCGCTTGTATGCTTTTGCTGTTCTGGCTCAGTTGAGCAGCAATGCTGGCCTCTTGGTTTCATTCTTTGACAACAATCCTGCATTTGTCCATGATTTGGTGACTTTATTGAGCTCTGAGGATGCAGTTCCTGAGAATATAAGAATCTTATGTATGCTCTCATTGGTTGCTCTTTGTCAAGATCGATCCCACTTGCCATCTGTGTTGTCTTCTGTTACCTCAGGGGGGCACCATGGTGTTCTGTCCAACCTTATGCACAGGGCAGTTATTTCTATCATGAATAATACTTCCGAGTGGTCTGTTGCTTTTGCCGAGTCCCTACTCTCTTTAGTTACTGTTTTGGTTTCATCATCATCGGGCTGCACAGCCATGCGTGAATCAGGCTTCATTCCAATCTTGTTGCCTCTTCTTAAAGATACAGATCCTCAACACCTACACTTGGTTAGCACTGCTGTACATGTGTTGGAAGCATTTGTTGATTATTTCAATCCGGCTGCTGCTTTGTTCAGAGATCTAGGTGGACTAGATGATACGATTTTACGTTTAAAGTTTGAGGTTTGTTGTGTTGAAACACATGCAAACAAACAAGAGGAGGATCTTAGACATCAAGGGGATGGTTCTGAACCAGCTTCATCTGTTTGTCACAAAGAATGCAAAGTGCAGCCTCTTTATTCTGAAGCATTGGTTAATTATTACCGGCGATTGCTGATGAAAGCATTGTTGAGAGCTATATCTCTTGGAACGTATGCTCCTGGAAGCAACTCAAGATTTTATGGGTCGGAAGAGAGCTTGTTACCACAGTGTTTATGTGTTATTTTTCGAAGAGCAAAAGAATTTGGAGGTGGTGTGTTTTCGCTAGCGGCAACTGTGATGAGCGATCTCATTCACAAAGATCCTACATGTTATCCTGTTTTGGAAGTTGCTGGTCTTCCATCTACCTTTATGGAAGCTATCATGGATGGCGTTCTCTGTTCAGCTGAGGCAATAACATCTATCCCTCAGTGTCTTGATGCTTTGTGCCTGAATAACAGTGGTCTCCAAGCTGTGAAAGACAGAAGTGCATTGAGGTGCTTTGTCAAAATGTTTACTTCAAAAGCTTATTTACGTGTCCTTGCTGGTGATGTTGCTGGATCATTGTCAGCTGGGTTAGACGAGCTTATGCGACATGTTCCATCATTGCGTGCGCCTTGTGTAGATATGCTGATTGAGATTTTGAATGAAATTGCAAAAAAGTGTTCTATCCCTGAATCTGTCTCACCACCTACCAATTCAGTTAGTTGCATGATTGCGGTTCCAATGGAGACAGATGCCGAAGGAGGGAAAGTGGTTATATCTGATGGCACGGAGATGCTCTTGAATGGAAATTCCGATAAGACTGCTGGATCCTCAGATGTTCTATCCAATAATGTTGAGTTGTTTCTTCCAGATTTTATCAATAATGCTACTCGCCTTCTTGAAACTGTTCTTCACAATAGCGAGATATGTCGGATCTTTGTCGAAAAGAAGGGAATTGAAGCTGTACTGCAGTTATTCACACTGCCTCTCGTGCCTTTGTCTTCCCCGATTGGTCAAAGTGTTTCTTTAGCTTTCAAAAACTTCTCCCCACAACATTCAGTTTCTTTAGCTCGAGTAATATGCACTTTCTTCAAAAATCATCTGAAGTGCACAAATGAATTTATGCGGTCAGTTGGATGTACTTCACTTGCTAAAATTGAAGATTCTAAGCAAGCTATCGTCTTAAGGTCCCTTTGTAGTCTTGAAGGTGTCCTAAGCGTCTTGAACTTCATGCTGAAGGGAACATCAAATGTAGTGGTAGCCACAGAATTGGGTGCTGCAGACTGTGAGATAATTAAGGAAATTGGGGCAACATACCGTGAAGTGCTATGGCAACTTTCCATTTGTTACGATTCTAATATGGATCAAAAGAAGCTACCTGACACTGAATCTGAAAACACTGATACTATAGCTGAAAGAGAGACTGATGAGGATGTTAGATATATGAACCCAGTGGCTGTTAGAAGTACTAATCGTGATTGGGATGCACATCGTGAGTTCATCTCAGTTGTTCGCTCGGAGGGTTTACACAGACGAACTCGTCATGGCGTGTCACGGGTCAGAGGAGGAAGGGCTGGAAGGCAATTGGACTCGTTGGATATTGATCCTGAAACATTTGTTAATGTACCAGATACACCTTCTCATGATTCAAATAAGAAAAATCCCGATGTTCTTGTCTTAGAATGCCTCTCCAAGCTTGCTTCAGCTATGCGTGCATTTCTAACAAATCTTGTAAAGGGTTCCATGGTACCCAATCGCCGTAGAGCAGAAACCGGTGCTTTGAGTTCATCTTCCAAGAGCATTGGAGCTGCTATAGCTCAGATATTCTATGAGGGTCTTAATTTCCAGGTACATGCATTGACACCTGGGCATGAAACACCACCGTCGGTAAAATGTCGATACCTTGGGAAAGTCGTTGGCGATCTTACAGGGTTGACAGTTGATAGTCGTAAGCGTACTTGTTATGCTGCGATGATGAATTACTTCTATGTTCATGGAACATTTAAGGAACTTTTAACAACATTCGCAGCTACCAGCCAATTGTTGTGGACTCTCTACTCTATTCCGAGCGGAGTTGATAGAATAATGTCGAGCCAGGAGGGCAAGTTGTCTCAGAATCCATGGTTGCTAGAGACGTTAAATATCTATTGCAATGCATTAGACAATTTTGTAAACTCTGCTGTTATATTGTCTCCTTCTTCTGCCTCGCATGACCAACTTCTAGTTCAGCCTGCTGCAAGTAGTCTGTCAATTGGGTTATTTCCTGTTCCTCGAGAACCGGCAGCGTTTGTGAGGATGTTGCAGTCACAGGTTCTTGATGTAGTACTCCCTGTTTGGAACCATCCCATGTTTCCCAACTGTAGTACGTGTTTTATCACCTCAGTTACTTCGCTTATTACTCGTGTCTACAGCGATGTTGGAGAGGAAAAGCCGAATCGCAATGGAATTGCAAGTTTGAGCAGACGTTTAGTCCCTCCTCTAGATGAAGCTACTGTAAGTGCTATTGTTGAGATGGGATTCACTAGGGCTAGAGCCGAGGAGGCCTTGCGCAGGGTTGAAATGAATAGTGTGGAAATGGCCATGGAGTGGCTGTTCGCTCATGCTGATGATACCGTCCAGGAGGATGATGAATTGGCTCGTGCGCTTGCTTTATCACTAGGAAATGATTCTGAAACATCAAAATCTGATAGCACGGAGAAGCAAGCCGAACTTTTGACGGATGGTGTATCTGAAATCCCGCCAGTAGATGATGTAATTTCAACCTCAACAAAATTATTACTGAGCAATGATGCACTGGTGTTTACTTTGAGAGACTTGTTTGTGACAATCTGCAACAGAAATAAAGGAGAAGATCGACCTCGAGTGATATCTCATCTGATTCAGCAGCTACGACTTTCATCGTCATCTGGCTGCTCTAAGGATACAGATGCCGTGTGCATTATATCACATTTTTTGGCATTGCTTATATCTGAAGATGGTAATGCGCGCAAATTTGTGGCCGAGAATGGCTTCAGTTCTATCGCCATAGATATGCTCACACACTTGCAGATTATGAATGAGTCCACAAATGAGTGTCTGACCCCAAAATGTGCTAGCACTTTGTTAATTATTCTGGATTTCTTGGCACAATATATCACAAGCATTCCGTCAGAAACTATAGAAAGCAGTCAAGCTGTTGAGGTGGGTAACCCATTGGCTGCTGGGACATTGCCTTCTCCAACTAATTTGCCTTCAGATGCAGAGACTGATTCTTGTAGTGCATTTGAGAAGATATTAGGGAAATCTACTGGTTATCTGACCCATGAAGAATGTTGTAGAGTTCTAGATATTGCTTGTGATATGATAAAGCAACATGTTCCTGCAATCGTCATGCAGGCTCTTCTTCCATTATGCGCTCGGTTGACAAAAGTACATAGTTTGGCTATGAAATTTCTTGATGGTGGCGGCATGGCTGCTCTTTTTACTCTACCAATAAGCTGTTTTTTTGCTGGTTATGATTGTTATTCATCTGTTATTATCCGGCATATTATTGAGGATCCTCAGACATTACAAACAGCTATGGAATCAGAAATAAGGCAAGCCCTGAATGGTACTGGTCGTGTTGCCCCTCGTGCATTTTTGACGTCGATGGCGCCTGTAATCTCAAGAGATCCTACTGTTTTCATGAAGGCGGTAGCTGCAACGTGTCAGATAGAGTCAACTGGTGGAAGGACCCTTGTTGTGCTGTCTAGGGAAAAAGAGAAATCCAAAGCTTTGAGTGTTGAACACAGCTTACCTTCTAATGGAAGTATTCAGATCACTGAGAACAAGATTCCTGATGGCCCTGCAAAGTTCACTAAAAGCACTAAACGAGTGCCTGCAAATCTTGCTCAAGTTTTAGATCAGCTTGTTGATATCGTCTCTAGATACCCGCCAACAGATTACCTGGCAGTACAATCTAGCTTTTCAACTCCTGTGGACGTTACCAAATCTGTCTCCAAAGCGAAGGGCAAGTCAAAGGTTGACGAAACAGTACAAATGGAATCGAAAAATGTGTCCAATGACTCTGCTGCGCTTGCCAAGGTGACATTTGTGCTCAAATTGTTGGGTGACATTGTTCTTATGTATGGACTTTCAGCGGGTATTATTCTTAAACGCGATTCAGAAGCATGCCAGATGCAAAGGGTTGGAAACCCTCTGGGGGGGATAATTTATCATATTATGCATCGGCTTCTGCCATTGTCTTCAGACAAATCTGCCGGTCCAATGAGTGGAAAGATAAGTTATCTGAAAAGGCATCTTGGTTTCTGGTTGTACTGTGTTGTCGCTCCAGTGAAGGTCGACGGAGGGTGTTGAGTGAAATCGTTAAGGGGCTATCATCCCTAGCTAATGTAGAGAGCAACTCTTCCAACAACATATTACTGCCTAACTGCAAGGTGCTGGCATTTGTGGAATTGGTACACTTTATTCTGTCGAAAAATTCCTCATCCGGTAACTTCTCGAATTCTGGATTTTCTCCTGATGTTTTGAAGACTATCATTGATAGTGGAATCATCAACTGCCTCGGTGATATTATTCAGGTTATTGATCTGGACCACCCAGATGCTCCCAGGACAACTAGCTTCATACTTAAAATCATTGAGAGTCTCACTAGAGCTGCTAATGTTAGTTTGCTAATTAACAAAAGTGATGGGGTTAGCAAGAAGAAAGCTATGAACTTGAATGGTGGAGCCACTGAACAAATGGTATCATATTCAGCTGCAGGGACCAGTGAGAATATTCAGGATCAGAGCGGCCAATCAAGTCAGATTGCTGAAATAATTGAACAACCACTAATAAATTCACCACGAACTGGAGGATATAATGTTGCTATCTCCACTGAATCTGTAGAGGCGGGCACTATGAGGATTGATGTTAATGAACTTCCTGTTATGAATCCTCCAACAATTTCGATGGAATACTTGCAGGAGGATGTGGAACAAAGCGCAGATTTACCCAACTCTGACCAGTTTGGTATTTCTTTTCATGTGAGCAGTAGATCTGGGGTTGACACTGGTGAAAATGACCATGATATTGGTGGTAATGGGGAGGATGAGGATGATGAAGTGGAAGATGTAGCTGAAGACGGCGCCGGTATGATATCTTTGGCGGATACTGATGTTGAGGACCACGATGATAGTGCTTTCGGAGACGAATACAATGATGACATGGTAGATGAGGATGATGACTTCCATGAGAACCGTGTCATCGAAGTCAGGTGGCGGGAAGCTCTTGACGGATTAGACCATTTGCACGTTCTTGGACAATCTGGAAACAATGGTGGTCTCATTGATGTTACTGCAGAATCCTTTGGAGGCGTCAATATCGATGATCTCTTTGGAATTGGGAGGTCAGAACGCCGTCGTCAGACTGGCCGAGCTTCTTTAGAGCGTCCTGCTACAGATATGAATGTTTTCAACCATCCTCTTCTTCAAAGACCATCATCATATCCTGGAGAGTCGCCATTGTTGCAATCTGGTGGACAATTACCAAGAGATGTTGTCTCCCTCTCTGCTGGAAGTTTGGAAATGGCACATTTTTATATGTTAGATACCCCTACACTTCCATATGAGCATCTAACGTCTAGTGCCTTCAGTGACCGTTTTAGTGGGGGTGTGGCACCACTGTTGACTGATTATTCTACTGGTGCGGACCCATTACATCAGTCTGGAAGAAGAGGACAGGGTGACAGCAGGTGGACTGATGATGGTCAACCACAAACTGGTAACCATGGTGCTCTAATGGCCCAAGTGTTGGAGCAGGAGTTCCTTGATAAAATGCGCTGTGTTACTCCAACTAACCAGAATGAGATATGCACTGAAAATATGGCAGTGCAAGCTAAAGACGAATCAGTTCCTGTTCAACAGAATGACTTGCCTGCTGTGGAGGATGCTAATGCTTTCGATCCAGATATTGAAGCTGGAAACTCAGTGAGTGTAATAGGCCATCAATCAAATCAATTGATTGAGAATAGCCCTCATCAGGAACCAACAAATGCAGAAATTTTATTTCAACAGGAAACGTGCCTGCATGATGCTTTGTCATTACGACCGCAACCACTAAACATTACATCAAGCCCCAACAATTCTATGGACACTGGCGATTTGGTTGGTGTTACTCACAATACTGTACAGCCTATTCCAAGTCCAGTTACAAATTCTTCTGACCCTGAAGGTCATCAGGTCCCAGTTACTGACTCTGACAACACTGGTGATTTTAGTAATATTCAGACCTCCGGTTGTTCAGTTTCAAGAGAAGATGAACAGATGGACACTGGTGTGCCGGAGGCAAGCGACCATATTGATGGTAGGACATCTTTGGGAATAATGTACACTGATGTGATTATGGGTGGCACAGAAGTTGAAGAGAATAATGAGGCGCATCCTGTGAACTCTTCTGAAAATGCTGTGACTAATCCTTCATCAGATCAAAATACACATGGGTCTCAAGATACAGTTCGATCAAATAACGAGGGATCTAGAACCAGCGCAATTGATCCGACTTTCTTAGAGGCTTTGCCTGACGATTTGAGGGCTGAAGTTCTGGCTTCTCAACAGGCTCAAACAATGGAGGCTCCGGCTTATGTGCCACCATCGATTGATGATATTGATCCTGAATTTTTAGCAGCGCTTCCACCAGATATCCAATCTGAAGTTTTAGCTCAGCAAAGGGCACAAAGAATTGTGCAGCGAGCTGAAGGACAAGCTGTTGACATGGACAATGCCTCAATAATAGCCACCTTTCCTGCTGAACTTCGCGAAGAGGTTTAACTTAAAATCTTTCGAATCAGATCTCTCATTAGTATGTATCTGGCTGCTATAGGTTAACCCATATCTCTATTTCAGGTGCTTCTGACCTCATCTGAGGCAGTCCTGCAAGCTCTACCATCTTCGCTACTTGCTGAGGCTCAAATGCTTCGTGACCGGGCGTTGAATCACTATCAGGCACGGGACCTGTATGGTGGATCGCATAGGCCATCTGTTCGTAGAATTTTTGATAGGCAGGCATATATGGATCGTAGTGTGGGTTCAATTCCTCGAAGAGGAGTTTCTTCTCATGCAGCAAGCTTAGATATCAAAGAAGTTGAAGGACTCCCTTTTCTTGATGAAAATGCTTTAAGAGGATTAGTACGGCTATTTAGGGTTGCACAGGTGATTGAAGTCTTTGATTAATGCAAATTTACTTTCATTTAATTACTCCGTTACAGTATCTCCATTTGTATCATTGTATAACCAACAAAGTTACTCAATTACTGTATGTTCCCAGCCTCTGGGGAAGGGTGTCTTGCCGAGACTTCTGTTAAACCTCTGCGCGCACACAGTCACAAGAGCAACTCTGGTCCGCCTTTTGCTTGATATGATTAAAGCTGAGGCTGAGGGATCTCACAATGCATCATTTACAATGGATATTCAGAGACTTTATGGCTGCCAGCCTAATGTTGTGTATGGACGGTCCCCATCGTTGAATGGTATGTTATTTCCCAAGCTTGCGTTATATTCTTTATGCACACTGAGCAATTTCGAAATAATAATGTTTTTCTTTTTTAATTCAATTGCCAGTAAATGCTAATATGACTATAAGCCCCATAAAACATATTATGAATTAATCTATTTCAACTACATTTCACTGCAGGACTTCCTCCACTGGTGTTGCGTAGAATCCTTGAGAATTTATCTTATTTAGCAACAAATCATTCTACAGTTGCAAGCTTATTATTTTACTTAGATGGGTCAATGGTGTCGGAGGATGGATGTTCAAAAAACTTCAGTGGCAAGAAGGTAAAAGGCAAAGACAAACTTTTACAAGACTCACCGACTCTTGCGACACCTGAAAAAGGGGATATTCCACTAATACTCTTCCTTAAACTTCTTAGCCAGCCAATATTTGTACGCAGCATCATTCATCTTGAGCAGGTATTTTAACTACCTCCTATTCTGTATTGAAGCTTTGTGATATACTTTTTTAGCAGTTGTGAGCTTTTACTTCGATGAGTTATCATTCTTCCTTTCCTTTTCTTGTGTAGCTGATGGGGTTGATCCAAGTAGTAGTGGCAAACGCGTTATCAAAATTGGACAACCAGTTGCAGACTACACAATCACAAAAAGAAAACCAAACAACACTGGTTGCATCTAGTGCTCAGGATGATACCATGCCTCAACCGCCGCAGCGTAATACCAAGAATGATCAGTCAAGGGAGGTGGCTCTGAAGGACAATACTAGGAATGTGGACATTCGTAGTATATTCTTACAACTTCCTCATTCAGAAATGCACAATCTCTGCTCTCTTCTAAGCTGTGATGGGTAATTTTTCTGTCTCTCTACAATTAAAGAATCACCAAGTTATGTAAAACCCCATACTGATAGTTGATATACAACAGGCTTTCGGACAAAGTTTACATGCTGGCTACTGAGGTACTGAAGAAGTTGGCTTCCGTTGCCTTACCTCTCAGGAAATTCTTTATATCAGAGCTCTCATATGTAGCTCAGGGTTTGAATGCTTCTGCTATCCGGGAACTTGTGACTTTTAAGGAATCACAGATGATCGGACTGGGTGCATCCTGTATGACAGGAGCTGCTATACTGCGAGTCTTACAGGCCCTTAATGCGATTATTTCGTATGATGTGGATGAGCTTCGTGGAACTGAGAGTGATGCTGAGCAAGAACTCTCCATCATTTGGAAACTACATGTTGCACTCGACCCCTTGTGGCAAGAGTTGAGCAATTGCATTGGCTTTGCTGAGACACAGTTGGAACAGAATATGTCACATGCCGTGCCAAATTTGAATTTGGGAGAGGCAGTGCAGGGTACCTCCATGGCCACATCTCCTCTACCTACTGGTTCACAGAGACTCCTACCTTTCATTGAAGCCTTCTTTGTTTTGTGTGAAAAACTTCAAGAAAATGCAACTGCCATTCTGCAAGATCAAGGTGATATGAACGAAATGGAAGCCAAAGAATCTGCTTCTGAGAGCTCAGTCCCATTGTCCAGGAGCCATGGTTCCCTCAAGAAGGTTGATGGATCGTATGCTTTTGGAAGATTTGCTGAGAAGCATCGTCGACTCCTCAATGCGTATATCAGACAGAATTCTGGATTGCTAGAGAAATCATTGTCGATATTGCTGAAATCCCCTCGTCTAATTGATTTTGACAACAAGCGATCTTACTTCCGCTCAAGAATCCGTCAGCAGCATGAACATCATTTGTCCGGTCCACTTCGCATCAGTGTTCGAAGGGCATATATTTTAGAGGATTCTTACAATCAGCTTCGGATGCGGTCTACTCAAGATCTTAAAGGGCGGCTGAACGTGCAATTTCAAGGTGAAGAAGGCATAGATGCTGGTGGCTTAACCAGAGAGTGGTATCAATTATTGTCTAGGGTTATATTTGACAAAGGAGCTTTGCTTTTCACAACTGTGGGGAACAATGCGACTTTCCAACCAAACCCCAATTCTGTCTATCAAACTGAACATCTTTCATACTTTAAGTTTGTTGGCCGCCTGGTAATTTTCCAAAAGTCAACTCATTGAAACAATGCGTACTATAGTACTACTAAGATGCAAACTTTTTTCGGTTCGTGCAGGTTGCCAAGGCTCTCTTTGATGGACAACTTCTGGATGTATATTTTACTAGGTCCTTCTACAAGCATATTCTTGGAGTGAAGGTCACTTATCATGACATTGAGGCGATTGATCCAGATTACTATAAGAATTTAAAGTGGATGTTGGAGGTCAGTAATTTCCCACATCATTTTATCAAGCCTACTCGAATGTAATTTGCAGGTGTTGACAAGATTTTCTCTTGATTTTCATATTTTCCTTTTCCAGAATGATGTGAGTGATATTCCTGACCTGACGTTCAGCATGGATGCAGATGAGGAAAAACACATTCTTTATGAGAAAACAGAGGTCTTAATACTTAAATCATGCCTTTTTGGGTGTATGTATGGTTTTTGGATGCTAAATTTTTTGTATGGTTGTATTGTCTCTATCTAAAGGTTACTGATTATGAACTTAAACCTGGCGGAAGAAATATAAGAGTCACTGAAGAGACAAAGCATGAGTACGTGGACCTTGTTGCGGGTCATCTATTGACAAATGCTATCCGTCCTCAAATCAATGCTTTTTTGGAGGGTTTTACTGAGCTGGTTCCATCTGAACTCATATCTATTTTCAACGACAAAGAACTCGAGCTTTTGATTAGCGGGCTTCCTGAAATTGATTGTAAGTTATTTCTGTTCCCAGTTCTTAATTATTTTTCTCACTGTAGCATATTGGATGTCTGAAACAAGTTATCGTGACAGTGAATGACTTGAAGGTTAACACTGAATATCATGGCTATACGGTTGCATCAAGTGTTATACAATGGTTTTGGGAGGTTGTAGAAGCTTTCAGTAAAGAAGATATGGCACGACTTCTGCAATTTGTCACTGGAACGTCAAAGGTAAACTCTTAAAAATATTGCTTGATGTGCGAATGACCATGTGGTTCCCTAAAGTTTTTTTATTATCCGTTTCCTTGTAGTATTCAAGACAAAAGTAATATGTTTTGGGGTGTTTATCATATCTGGCATGTAGTGTGGCAGTGCTTACTGCAAGATATCACACTAGTCATCAATGGTTACATTTGTCTGTTTTTGAGTTACAGGTTCCATTAGAGGGTTTCAAAGCTCTACAAGGCATATCCGGACCGCAAAGATTTCAAATTCATAGAGCCTATGGAGCCCCAGAGCGACTCCCATCTGCCCATACATGGTAACTTATACTTTCCCGAAAAACCTCTATGAGTAGGAGTGAGTCTGAGAATTGTGCGTCCCTTGTTGCATTCAATGTAGATATTGGGGGAAGTGTTGTTTTTATAATCTAATAAATTTTGTTGCTTTTCAGCTTTAATCAACTTGATCTTCCAGAGTACACCACCAAAGAAGTGTTGCAAGAACGGTTGTTACTTGCTATTCATGAAGCCAGTGAAGGATTTGGGTTTGGCTGAAGCGGACATATTCAATTATTGTCCAGCTCTAATGCTGGCCGTACATATCGGTGCTTTGATGCAGATAGGGAGGAAAAAAGCATATTTGATCCCGGCTGGGAAGAAAGTAGTAGAGTAGTTTGGGATAAGGAAATAGTAGGAGATAGTTTTGTGCAGTGACTGACTTTATGACATTATAATGATTTTCATTTTGCCAGTAGCAGGAAATTTCTTTTTACAATATATCAGAAAGAGACTTTACATTCTAATTACTACTTACATGCCCAAATTTATCATGATTAGATGGTTCAATTTTGTGGATTTTCAGAGGAAAATTATTTGTGTACCTTCATTCAGATAGGAATCAGGGTTTATATAATTTAATATCGTATCACCCAAAAAGTTATTAATAAAACTTTAAATGATTATTTGAGAAAACGGCAAATTGTAAACGAAACCATATCATTAGAAGCCACCAAAGAGATATGACGCTGCCTGCTCTTCATTTCCGTTGCACATCTCTAGAGCTTGTATAGCCGATTGTCTGTCAAACCCAAGCTCAATTAGCCTTGTCACTTTGGATTCCATACTCGGGCCCTGGCCTGTACCTCCTATGTAAATTGTATGAAAACACAATTAATTATTAAGAATGAAAAGTTGGAATAAAATACGGAAACGGAAGAAAGCCTGTTGTTATATTTATAGATGGTAGCCGAGAAAACAGGAAATTGTTCAAGGGCGTGGTAAGAGTTCATATTTGAAGTTCAGACTGACCAGAAGATTGACTTCTGGAAGCACCTTCGTTAGCATTCACCGCTGGGCTTGAAGCCACCTATCAGCAGATAATCATGTTCATAACAATTGCAGCAAACTTGAATGACAGCAACATGGTATCCCCTCCAAACAAGTTTCAGTGTTCATATTCATTCTATTAATGATAGGTTTTCTGGAAAGACACATTTGTATGGTAAAGTTTGTCCTTACCGCCGCTCCTGACCCAGAAGCTTGTTTTGAGTACCTTTCTTCATCTAAATAATGAGATGGTAAATCCTTCTCTGTCAATGGATCAGGACACAAATATGAAGAGAATTGATGAATAGTCATATTTAACCTACTTAGCAATCACAGATCATTAATTTACCTTGTAAAAATGGTACAGACACCTCACCACCACCAACTCGTAGCAAATTTTCCTTCAGATCAATAGTACACTGCAAAAGTTGGAAACCATGTACAATTGAGGCATTGAGCTCAATCTGTTAAAAATAGTTTTGAAAATGGTATTGCAAGCAAAATCACGAAGACACACCTGGTGCTTTCGAAGCATATCAAGCCCGAATAGGAACTCCATGTTCGGAGAATCAAGAACCATGAAGGAACATGGGTAGAATACATTACCAATCTAAGTAGGATATATAAAATGGTGAGAGAGTTAGTGAACATAAGTTTGCATGCACAAGATGCTAAAGAAGGAAAATGAAAGTGACAACTTTGGGATTTTGTGCCAACTAGAAAGTAATCACCTTAATTGGAGCAACATGTATGCGACCCAGAATTTCTGTCTGACCAACACCATGAGCAATTCCCTTATAACGTTGATCAAGAAGTCTCAATAGTCTGTAAAGAGAAGGAGACACATAATCAACACACAAGACATAATGCAAAACCTAAAGATTGGTGATATGCGCATCAATATTCAGGCAGTTTGCAAAGTATATTACCTTATATGGAATACTATAGTAAATAAGAAATTGAAAACGTACCCACATCGCTCTGCGCAACTTTTAGATATAATTGTTGATTGAGCTCCACTATCAACAAATGCCTAAATATTGACATAATAAGCAAAATTTTGCGCATGAACTTCAATACAAACCTAAAATATATCCTTACCTTCAAAGGGACACCGTTCACCTCCATGTCAACGTACAGCATGATCTATACAGAACAAAGGTGATACGCACATCAGAAATGTCAAGTCAAATTGTTCTGATTTAATAATGATACGGCAGTCTGGAAAATACCACTCTTGCAAAGGCTTCTGGATTGTGCTCAAGTGCAGCAGCCCAGTTCTCATCAATGCCTTTCTGCTCAGTAATTTAGAGAACCAAGTTTTTAAAAGTAAATCAATAAGCTATATTGTGCAATGAAGCGAGAATGAATGCAAGTCCAAACTCCAAAGTATCATATTTTACAATTTATAAATGAAAAATCAAGGTAGATCAGATGCTATATATGCTCTCCTCTGATACACTGATATATTTTAAAAAGCCAGTAGGCTACTAAACTGCACATCCTTAGATGAAGTTGGATTTTACAACATAGCCAAAAAACCCTACAGTTGCATTTAATTTACAAAATGTAGTTAGAGACAGAAGCAGAGATGGCCAAACCTGGCGGATGGAAGCTTCGATTTTCTTTTGAGCCTCTACATCAAAGGGATCAGCATAGAGCAAAGCCTGAAAGAAACAAAGATACGCATAAGTATTGGTAACTACAAATGCATGTCAACTCAGCAAATTTTATAAAGATTTAAGTATAGCAAATGATCAAAAAACTATTTGAAGATACAAAACAAACAATTAAAAGTAGAAGTGTTTTAAACCTATCTAATATTAATGAGCTACTTACTAGTTCTTCATCTTGCTGACGTTTCAAGTCAGATCTATGCCGATGGCGAGCTCGTAAAACTTCCTGTAGCTTATTAAGATCATTGCCAAGAATTACTTGAGCAAGTTCAGGGTCTGCCTGCGAATAAAATGCAACTTGAATATTTAAGATATGCTACTAGCATCCAGCGAGCATAAACATCTTGAGAAACAACAAGCATTAAGCCATGGTTATCTACCTGAAACAATTGTGACATAGTATTTGAATCACCCCGAACTTGCTGTTGGAATGCCGCAGGGTTAACAGCAGATCCATCAGGATTCATCCCGAGAGAATTAGCAGCTCCAGATCCACTGGTACATGAAAATGTCATACAATACAACCACCGCTAATTAGCCACTAACAAGTATTCAACTGCACAACCAGAGTTACATATATGGCTGTAAAGTAATAACTACAATACTAAGTATTAAACACATTACTCGAGGAATGTGAAACATACACAGGTGCAGAAGCAGCCCCAGATACCATCATAATCAAATCATCATCCTTCACTCCTAGACCACTCAACTTGTCCGCATTCCTCATCTCCTTTCCATTATACAAAAGCTGTTGTCTCTGAAGAGCAATTCTAGTCTGCTTCAACATAACCCAATCATCATAAATCAATGTGATCATATCAATGCATCTAAAAACACAATGGAAGCCAAATACGTCATCTTTTCAACGACCTCAAAACACAGCACAAAGTCTACACTTTTCATCTAATAATATGTTAAAAATAAAAAATTTACCTCAACTTCAAGCAAAGCCTTCACATTCTCAACCTACAACGCCCAAAACACACCCCATTACGGAAACCCTAAAATAAGTTAAAAAAATTCATAGATTAAAATTAGGGCTCGGAATCCGATCATTAAAATTCTGTTACCGATTCATGCTGATCAACGTCTAATGATATGATCTGCTCATCCGCAGTCATTACAGTGATCCTCATCGTCTCCAACAAAAGGGTAAACCGATGGAATCGAAATAAGAACTCAGCTGGGTCGGCGGAAAATTAGTCGCTTGGCGTGATGCGGTAGGTAGAGGCTAAATCGAATGACGTACGATTGATGCGACGATGAGGGGTTAGGCTTTATGTTGGAGTAGCGAATAGTTCACCTTATAGTCAACGCCGGTCTTCGGAAATCCAAATCTCTCTCACTCAATGTTGTTGTTATCTTTCAATTAATTACAAAAAAGTCCCTAGGGTTTGGTTGTATTATACTTACATTTTAACCCCATAAAATTTGACAACTGCTCAATCAATTTATAGAATTATGCTTTTTTATTCGATTTTGTACGCTTAATTTTTAGGTCACCCACTTTTTAGAGTACAACAATTCCTAAAAAGAGAAGTAACGGAAAAGTAACGTCAAAGCATATCTCCCAATAATGCAGAAATCAAATAAACAAAAAAAGAAGAAGAAATATGCGAAACAAGTGAACGTCAATATTGACAGAATACATCAATACAAATAAGAATTCTGGAATCTAAGAATTAGGGTTTGATTGCAATACAATCTAGTGGAAGGAAGGAGGGGGAGCATAGCTGATGAATGGCCGCTTTCCGCAAACGGTGCTGCTATTCGGATCGCAGGCGTGAAACACATCCTTGAGTTTATGAAATCCGTCCTTGTAAATCCCGAATCCGAACACCACGCCCAAAACGATCGCCAGCAGAATCAGGCAGGTGCAGAGCGTGCATATTTTATTCCCGCAGCACATCGTGGAATTATATGGATCGAGGGGGTTAGGGTTTATAATGTGTTGGGAAAGTTGCGTAATTTGTTGGGAAAAGAAACGGTTAGATTTTGGATGGAGTTGGTGAAGCACTTAGTGGGCTGCTGCTGCTGCTTGCTGGTGGGCTACGAAACCAATCCCAAATGTTGTGACATTATTTTATACATTAAGTCCGTTTATTTAATCATTGCAGATATAAATGCATATTTCGGTCGAATTTAGCATGTGAATCTTCTTGTTTGTAGGTTTTGAGGAAACTACTCAACAAGTGGTTGATAGTCTGAAGATTCTCAATCCTCTAAAACTCCAATAATTGACTACAAACTTCTTGGTTGGCATTTACACAACTCCAAACCCCACCAGACATTCAACAACCAACCGATGACTAGCTAGTACTACCTTATAGACAGCTCATCTTCAGATGCTTCATTTTGAAGTCTTTATGAATTTTGGAGACTACTGGAAGCAATGGAAGGAGCACACACCCCGCTCCTCCCTTCATCTTCCCATCATCATCCTCCTTCTCCTTTCACACGATCAGGTATCTCATATTTTGGATCTATTGTTTTGCATTGCATTTTTCAGCTCTACCTGAATCAAAAAAATGATTTATGTTTAGGGGGATTATGGACTGCAATAGCACACATAATCACTGGAGTCATTGGCTCTGGGGTATTGTCTTTAGCATGGAGCATGGCTCAGCTCGGATGGATTGCTGGCCCTTTATCAATGCTCTTGTTTGCAGCCATAACACTTGCTTCTGCATTTATGCTATGCGACTCATATCGCTCTCCTGACCCTGAATTTGGTTGCATAAGAAACCGATCTTACCTTGATGCCGTCCGCTTAAACTTGGGTATTTCAAATACATTTGTTCTTATGAAATGATACTTCTTTTATGAGTGTGCTCAAGTTTCCATTTCTCAGGAAACTGGAATGCACAAGTTTGTGGACTCTTCGTGTATGTTAGCTTGTATGGCAATGGGATCGCGTATACAATCACTTCTGCGACAAGTATGAGGTTTGGACCGTATGCTTTACTTCTTATACTTAAATAGTTCATCTGAAGAGTTGAATATTGTTTGTAGAGCCATTGAGAAATCAAACTGCTACCATAGAGAAGGTCACGAGGCAGCGTGCAAGTATGGATATACCAAGTACATGCTGTTATTTGGAGCTGTTCAGCTATTCATGTCTCAGATACCCAATTTCCACGAAATGGAGTGGCTTTCGGTTGTGGCTACAGTTATGTCTTTCGCATATTCATCCATTGGACTGGGACTCGGATTGGCTAAGACTATAGGAGATAAGAAGATTAAAGGTAGCATCTCTGGAGTTACAACATCAAGCGGGGTTAAAAAAGTGTGGCTAGTCGCGCAGGCTGTTGGAGACATTGCTTTTGCCTATCCATACTCGTTAATCTTGCTCGAGATTCAGGTAAGGGTATTTCATGATTAAATGGATTTTATCTTAAAACCAAATGAGTTTTTTTTATCTTATAACTTGAAGGATACCTTGAGGTCTCCTCCACCAGAGAATGAAACCATGAAAAAGGCCTCTGTAATTTCTGTCTCAATAACAACACTGTTCTACCTCCTTTGTGGAGGCTTCGGATACTCAGCCTTCGGGGATGACACGCCAGGAAACATACTAACCGGGTTTGGATTCTACGAGCCTTATTGGCTCATAGATTTTGCCAATGCCTGCATAGTGCTTCACTTAGTTGGTGGCTTTCAGGTAAAGTTTTTTTTTTACTTAATGAAGTGTTATACTGAAGGACTAAAATTTTATTTGAAAAACTGATCCTATTAACTTTCTGTTTATTACAAATTGTTGCAGATTTACAGCCAGCCAGTATTCGGAGCAATCGACAGATGGCTAACAGAAAAATACCCAAACAGCAACATTATCAGACAAGACCATACCCTAACAACGCCATACCTTCAGCCGATCAGACTAAACCTCTGTAAGCTATGCTATCGAAGCATTTACGTGGCGAGTAGCACTGCACTGGCAATCCTAGTCCCATACTTCAATGAGGTGTTGGGAGTATTAGGAGGCTTAACCTTCTGGCCATTGGCGATATACTACCCGGTGCAAATGTATTTTGTGCAGAATAACATAGCACCATGGTCCAGATATTGGATACTCCTACAAATATTCAGTGCTATATGTTTGTGTGTGACTTTGTTCGCTCTAGTTGGATCCATTGAAGGAATCATAGCTGAGAAATTAAGCTAAAGCTGTCTTGGTGAGAAAGAGTCATTCTTTGTATCATACTCCAAAGGCATTATACTTGAAAAATGCTTATAAAATAAAGAGCATTTTACAGCTTGCGCTATTCTCAATACCATTTAGTAAAACCCTAAGCCCCAGCACATTTCAATTCCGATCCGAGAGCAGCGAATTAGGGCTTTTATCGACCGGTTCTGAATCTGTTATCCGATTTTGCTGTAGAAATTCATTTTCTGAGTATTCGATTCGACTTGCTCAGCATTCGATTTGATCCTAGATGTTGTTCAACATTCAAAACCGTATCAGCCTCGCTGTCTCCCACGGCGCTGAGAAAACGGTAGATCAGGTGAATATTACAGTTTCGTATGGCTTCAAGGAAAAGGCTGATACGGTTTTGAATTTGTTGAGAGAGTATGGCTTCAAGGAAGGCAAGCTTTCCAGCTTCCTGGATAAATTTCATAGGCTAAATTTCGATTTGATCCTAGATGTTGCCAATGGTGAACTTGCGGCAACGAGTGATAAGACTTGGGAGCAATAAGTTGGGCTACTTAAGAGGTGGGGATGGACAGATGATGAAGTGTTTTATGCTTTTAAGAAGAGTCCTGGATTTATGATGACGTCGGAAAAGAAGATTGATGCAGTTTGTGATCCCAACTTTGTTGCAAAATACCCTTGGTTGGTTACTTTTAGTCTAGAGAAGAGGATAATTCCTCGATGCTCCACGATTCAGTATCTTCTATCAAAGGATATTTCCTTAAATCGGGTATTGTCTGAAAGAGAGAACATTTTTACAATGAAGTGTGTGGTTAAGTATGAGAAAACACTTCCAGAGTTGTTTGAGTTGTATTCTTGGTATAAAAGTGGCTCCGTTTCTGGGATCAGTCAGCCAGTTTGCAGCCCTAATAGTTTGAAGTATTCCAACAATATTCAGATAAAAGGATGCGGTGTGATGCAACATAAGGATCATAACCATCATAATCTGGTAACTTCCTATGATAGTTGAGTTAATAAACTATAATTTACAGAATTCTTGAAAATCCAGGTTTTTTCTATAAGAAATCTAATACAGAAACTTGAGTGGTTTCACATTATTTTGGTTAAACTTTTTTTGTTTAGCCTTATGTACAGCAGGACTTTTTCTAAGCTGTGCAAATACTTAACATCATTATATCACTGTAATAATTTTAAAAATGAGTGCATTTTTGGATATAATTCTTGGACTTTTGATTATTTTAAGTAGGGTTATGATGTTTAAATCCGATTATTATGTACTTTTCTGGAAGCACTGCACTGTTGCTAAGTACAGATGTATCACTGTTCTTCAGTGAGTACTTTCAAGAAAACATTTTGTATGTCTGCCTTTCCAAGGAAAGTCTCTGGAGTAGCACATAAAGGATTCTTGTGTGTGAGACGTGGTGATTCCAGCCAGAAGTTCAGAGGGGCTTCAACGGCATATTACCCCTTAATGAGATAAAGCTACCCAACGTGTAACATATCACACTGACATCAGTCTAAACAAGAAAGTATGTGCAGTTGCGATAGCTTATTTTTGTTTTAATATCTGAACGCATTACATTTTCCCGCAATTCTCTGCATGCATCAGCTTAAAATGTATGTTTCACAAATATGCTTAGATATATAAGTGTCTATACATTTCCTCGTCGTGTGTAATTATTGGCATGTAGCAGAATCTGCACATTCCTCAATGTCCACAGTCAATTGAAGGTTAGTGTCACTCTTTGATTGTCAGAAAGCTGGAATGGCAATTTGCATACTTATTGAATCTTGAGATAATTTTACATTGATGAAAACTGTAGCAAAAATGCTATCAGTTAAAGCTTTCTATTTTTTTTGATTCATTTATTGACTGACCAGTTTTTTTTCTTATTCATAGGTCAGGATAAAGAGAGCCATCATAACATCTCACAGTTGGCGAAGTTCTCCAACCAGTTCTGGTTTGGTTTTGAAAAGGACTATAAAAGTGGACAATAGACGTACATGTTGATCGATATCCCAGTATCACAGCTGCATAAAGCTTGCTATTAAATGTCTTATAACTACTGTTTAACTTTTGCCTGGCATCTCCTAAACTCTAGAGGGAACTCTGATAAGCGAGTAGAAGTACTGAATGTCGAGTATAAAAGATCATGGAAGTATAAAAGATCATGACATATTAATTTAGTAAGTGGTCTTTGATTTGATATTTATGTATTTATTTTCAGATAGAGGATGAAGAGAGGTAAACCTGGGTACGAGCACTTAATAAACCACTCCACCTGCTTGTTGAGGCATAGCTCCATGTTCAAATAATTGACGCTCGACTTATGCAAAGGAAATACTTGACCGTGGTTTGGTTTTATCAGGGTTCATATGCAACAAACTTTATGAGCTGTCAGATAGTTTTTTTTTTTTTTGATGGATACAAAAGAGGTGGAGCCCAACAAGAGGCACCAACCAGAAACCAGAAAAGAGCAAACGGAAAGGAAACACTAATCAGCAATTAAACTTGAAAGAAAGCGGGGGACTGAGTCAACAGACTCCCACGAAGCCTTGGCAAACTTTGCATACGAAGCAACTCGGTCAGCAACAGTGTTGTCTTCACGATATACGTGCGCTAAACTCCACTCCGGATGAACTTTGAAGCCCTCCAAACAATCCAGTAGCCACGCTTCCTCCCTTCCATGAATAATTCTACCTTGGCCAATAGCCGAGACAACTTCTATTGAATCAGTAAGAAGAGTTACTTTTCCTAATTTCAGCTTATCAGCCATATGAATCCCAGCAAGCACAGCAAAACCTTCCGCATCACGCGAGCAGATGGTGGAGTGTTTCCAACCTAAGCTCACAGATTGGATTGCATCGTCCTCTCTCAAAATAGCTGCATATCCCATAATTCCGTCCCTAGACCATGCACCATCACAGTAGATGAGAGCAGCTGAAGGTGATGATTGGAACTGCCAAGCGCAGTGCCTTAGCTTCGTGTCCCATTGAAATAAAATAGCTTCAACTTTCCAACAAGATTCTACAACCCCAGAACTCGATTTACCATGACGGATGGAATTACGACAGTCCCAAGATAGCCAGGCGAGCTGTCAGATAGTTTGTCCGTGGTTAAAATGAATGTCTGAAATAGCTGTAAACTTGAATAGTTTGTAGACTCATTTTGTACTTTTCCTTATAATGTGTCACAAGTAATATTTGTAGACAATTGTACAACAGAACAAGATTTATGCAACTTCTCTCAGAAAACCATAGTATTTACTTCTACATGGCTTCTTCATAACCCACAACACTTATGCACACCTGTAAGCATATATAAATTACTTCTGATGAAGTCTCTGAGACTCTATTACCATAGAAAGTTTACTCTCGCTCTTCGTCGTGAGAGCTTCTTTGTCTTGCACCAAGAACCTTGAAAGGTACTCAGCTGTAGTATCAAAATGAAAATTAATTCTACATCAGAATGTCTCCTTTTTATAGCCTCATAAATATAGGTGCCTCAGTATATCATCAGATAGGCCAGTGTTCTTAGCCACCGAGACATTGATGATTAGCTAATTTCAAAAATTGCACTGAAATACTCTTATCAGAATAACAAAAAATTCAAGTGCTCTCGTCGAGACGTCGACTAAAAGACTTAAAGTTAAATACTTACACTGCTAATAAGCTTGGCACCGTACCAAGCTGAATCAGCACCCTTGGGAGGAGGTACGACCACAATTCCAGTAGACTCCGGAAGAAGATCATACAGTTCTTTCTCTAACCTTCCTAAAGTTTTATATTTAAAATTATCAAGTTTGAAAAGTAAGTTAACCTTCTCTAAATAGAATGTAGTTTACACAACTTCATTTATTGCATTTTGCTAACTAGCAGATAAACCATCAGGAATCAACCAATTACTTACTTGAAAGTCCTGGTAAACAAGCAGTTCCTCCTGATAAAACCACGGTCTTGTACCAAGAATCATCAGCGGTAAGTGCAGCATTTTGGCAGTGTTCAATGCAAAGTGCCACAGCTTGATGCAACCCCATAGCAAGCCTGTAACCAGCACTAATTTAGACTCGCTAGTTTAGACATCACCCCATATGGAACCCCAAAATCTCTATCTATCTGGTTGAAGCCTTATGATATGGTCAATTATTCACTTTTCCAAGCAAAAACCATTAGGATAACTATTTTCACTTTGTCAGGAACACATTAATGCAACAAATTCTGCTCCAAGATTATATTTCTCCTGATTTTTAGACATAATGAGTACAATTGAAAAGTAATCAGTGCAACTGTAGCTGAAAAAATCAGATCATGTGAGTTCTAATCCAGGCAAAGCTCTGAAATCGTTGACTTATTGTGGCTCCAACAAAAAGTCAGAAATTCTCACACCCGAACTATCAGTCTTTATTATTTTCACACCCAAGCTCCTCATGTGCAATTTAAATGTATAAGAATACTCAGATACCGTAAACTCTACCGAAATTACCAGATAGTTTTTTTTTAAATTGGTCAGGGAAATTACCAGATAGTTGAACTTACACTCCTCCAAGACGTGGCTGGAATAGAATCTCCCCTGTCTGAAACCTCTCTTTTGAAAGAGTAAGCCAACCTTCTCCCCCAACTTTATATGATGCTTCTGTATTCTTTGACAACTCAGCTTTATAGTCATAAGCAACGTAGCACAGATTCTGGAGATTATATATGTTGTAAGATCTTGAGAATCTAGTAACATCATAACATCGTACGAGAATCTAGTAACATCAATTCTGGATCATTTTTTATTATGCATCATGAAAACTTACCTCTTTCAATGTGCGTACAGTGTACAGGGAATCAAAATTTACTCCATTTTGCTGCATCAACTCTTTAAGGAATCCCGTAAGCTTTAAGGCACCCATTCCAACAACTTCCACACCAATCTGCCGCATTATTCTCCCATGCAAGACTGAGAAAAGGCGGGAACAGGCGAACGGCAATGATTTTACAGTAATAGGAGCCAACTGAAGCTATTTCACAAGTACTATAAATAACAAGTGTACCAAAAGTAAGAGATGTCGATGTCCCTAAATATATTATTGCCCTATTGAGAAAAGCTTAAATTTGAGCGAAGGTGGAAGGAATATAATACATAAGGGATCTCTTACTTGGAACAACAGAGGTTACTCGAAAACCAATATTTACAACAATCCCTGAAACTCGTTTCGCTGCAAATAAAGCTAAAGTAGCCTGCATATATGTCATGTGTTAACTACAAATAGAGTCACAGCATGACTGACACGCACCAAACTACTATTAAGTTTAAAAACGACAAGCATGCCTGATTGACGGCACAGACTGCAGGTACATTTAGGTCAAATAGTGTTGAGTATATAGCTTCCTTGAGTTGTTTTCTAGATGCTTTAGCTGACTCAGTATCTGCAATCAAATAAAATTAAAACTTTTAAGAAATATTTTTCAATAATCAACAAAATGTGTGCATGAGCATGAGTGTTGCACATGTGAATCATGAGCTATGATTTGAGGTCTTGCTTACCGTCATAATGACAGAGAGGAATTGACACTATTACTGGCTGTGCAGATGCCTTCGCCTGAAGCCTGCCATTATTAAGTACAATACAGCTCAAATATTTAACAGCAACAACATTTTCCTGATCATTACATGTAGTCCATACATGATCTTAAATACAGTTGTTTGGCACCTTTAATTCTTTTGAAAATGTAATTTTGGTATAATAATCAGTTTCAAGAACTAAGATACACTCAGGGCACACATGACCTAACTTACAAGACATATTCTATACTCATGCAATATAATCCAACTTTGAACCTATCAGTCCCTAGTAGATTAATTAAAAATTAACACTCACATACCTAGTGTAGATGGTTGAAAAGAAACGGCGCAATATAGAGTTCATCGGTGACTCAATGTTACCGAATTCCTGCAGCAGTGCATTTAGTGTGAGTTAGTAGTCAACCTGGAGAGAACATCGACACAACTCTACCAAAAGAAGATTTCCACAAATTTCCAAAAAGGTTATAATGCACATCTAACCAGAAAAGTTGCAGACTTCCCAGATGGAGCAATACATTTGTTCCAGCCAAACTTGCAATACCCAGAACCGCCTTAATTACGAAAGAAAACAAAAGGGTCTCATTAAACATCAGCCTGTCTATCATCTCAAAATATACTTCACATTTCTAAAAAATGGCATATTTAAGTAACAGATAACAACACACCATCAATGACAACTACTCCGGGAACTTGCTCTCGTTGTCCGTATATTTGCTTGAAGAACACTTGTGGCATCACAGGTCTGCATCACAATTCAAAACAATATCAAAAAAGGCAGGGACCAAGTAATGATATGAGATGGATACTCACAGGAGTGGGAAGCCGGAGCGCAATTCGGTTTCGGAAAACAAAATATGCTGAGGATCAGGATGGGCCCACATGTAGAAAATCCACAAACGATTATCCGACACAACCACTTTAAACAACCTACAGACGGCGCAGAGCCTCGCAGCGTCCCTCGGCTCGATCAGTTTGAGAATCTCAGTCAACAGGTCAGTCGGCAACACGTCGAAAGCTCCAGCTGACATCGGGCGATGATCATCGGTCGAACCACTCGAGGGCGACGATCGAATCGAGTTGGAGGAAAACAGTCTCCGGAGCAACATCGATGGTGCTTAGGAACGACGACGAAGTGAAGTTGTGGAGCTTCTTGAAAAGATGGAGAGGGGGACACGTGGCGGGAGATGAGAAGGGGAGAGTCACGTGGGAAAATGGTGCGCTGGTCACGTGAGGACCATCGATCAGTAGTGGTAGGAAATGGAGTTTGGATTTCAATAAATGTGTTTGGTTTGGTGGTTAGAATATTTAAGGTTTTTTTAGCGAAAACCACACTTCCAATACTACAATTTGAACAAAATCATTCCCTCAATTTTTTTTTGACTTAACCACTCACAAATGTAACAACTCTTTAACCACCGTTGACTTAAACTAAAATATGAAAAAAACTAATTACACACTAATCAAACCAAATTCATAAAAATCAAAACTTTACTTACCAATGACATCTAACTGCTTCTTCACTGACCCGCGTGGCCTTCGTCGCTGTCTTTTCTCCTTCAAACCCTCCTCTGCATTCCCTTCGCCACCCTCTTTCTTCCCACCAACACCAGAAGCATCCATAGACACCGCTGGGGAATTCGAAGCAAAGCCCAAAGTAATGTCAATCGGGGCTGGTAAGTGCTTCCTAGGCCTCCCCTCTTCTTCTTAATCTGTTCACTCCCAACGTAATTGGTGATGCATCAGTCACTCCTTGCGCTGCGCTGGTGACCCATTCCGCTGTTGTTGCTGCTGTAATTGCGGTTGCGTCGGCTGCTGATTTTGCTGACAATGAGTGAAACTAGCATGACCAGAGCCAATCGGGGTCAACGAATTGAACCCAAAATTAGGGTTTTGAATCAGATGCGGATCAGTTGCTGCTGCAATTGCGGTCTGTCGGTCGTGTCTTTAGGAAAGAGAGTTAATTTTGACTTTAGGGCTTAGCGATTAATTAAGCGTAAACTGTGTAATTAGTTTTTTATTCATATTTTAGTTGTAAGAGTCTGATGAATAATGGAACCAAATAACAACCATGATTTGGTTATTTATTGCGATGGCTCTTGGTCACCTGTAGACCGCACTGGAGGTTTTGCTGCCGTTGCTTTTAAGGGAGATTTATTGGTGGGATGCAAAGCTGGATATTTACCCAACTGTGAATCAATTGCTGAAACGGAAATGAGAGGCATACTGACAGGAATTCTTTTGGCTAAAGAAATTAATGCTGAGATGGTTTCTATCCTATCAGATAGTCATGAATCTGTTTGGACTTTTCAGAGTGGATGTTTACCACCAAATACAGTGGATAATTTGATGGAGGATGGAATTATGTTGTTTGAGAAGAACACCAGGTGGATTTTGAATCACATCTTCAGAGAATGCAATGGTGTAGCGGATTACTTGGCCAAGTTCGCAAGACAGAATAAATGGTGTTGGGATCAATCAGAAGCTATTCCTATAGCGATGACGGAAGCAAGAAGCTTGATCATCTAGCATTCTTTCATCTGGGGCTATTGGGAGCTGCTTCTTGTATTCCAAGTCACTAGATTTAGTCTTTCTCTTGGTCTGTCTGGTCTCCATTGTTGTAGTTTTTTGTTGCAACAAATGTCTTGTATCGAAAAAAAAAACAAGGTCAACGGTGAGAATCACCAGTTGACCTGTGAAAAAAGTTGTGTTAAAGAGTTGTTACATTTGTGGGTGGTTAAGTCAAAAAAAATTATGGGGGTGGTTTTGTTCAAATAGTGGTATTGGAAGGGTGATTTTTGCTAAAAAAACCCATAAATGTATAGCAAAGTCCGATTTGGAGGAGGACATGGTTTTTGGTACATTTAATTTTTGGTAACAATTTAGCTTATAAGATTTAATCAAAAAATAATTATCAAATTTAATTGTTTGTATTTTATAAATCCAACCATTCAATTTAATTAAAAATCAACTAAAATTGTGTCTTCAATCTTACAAAAATATAGCGCCTACACTAAACCCTAAACCATAAACCCATATATAATTAACTACAAATGATCACCTGTAAAATAGATCATATTTCATGGTACCACCTGTATATTGCAATATTGATTTGACCACCTTCATAATAATCGTTGTTACCAAACAACCATCTCTAATAACGGAGAGGTGGTCGAATAGAATATTGTGGTTCCATGAAATATGATCTACTATACATGTGATCATCTGTAATTAAACATATAATTGTTTTTTATTCAAAATATTTGATTTGACCATGAGAAGAAAATACATTTAAGATGTTCTTTTTTTAGGTGTGTTTGTAAATAAACGGGTGGTACTGAAAGCCAGAGTGGCGTTCATCTGCGACTCAAGGTTAGGTTACGATCCTGATACCCAAGCAAACAATTGTTGGATCAACCGATGACCCACAATATCACTTTTTCAAATTTTGTTTGTAAAAAGTCAAAATGCACATACGCGATCAAAATGAGCATACAGTTAACTCGAAAATACATATAGTTTAATTTTCAAAATGCAGATATACACTTGGGATCGCAAAAAAACTTTACTCTTGAAAACCATCCGATACATTATGATATATATGCATGTTGATCTTATGCTTTGAAACTATAGCTTGAAAGTCATCTAACCATTACTTGATTGAAGAAGCTCGTGTAGGCTATGGCAATTCACGGGAGTGGAACAGCCGGCCTGATCTTGGATGGGTTGAACTTGAGAGTTGAGAGTGATGAAGCTCCTCCATGCATTACATAAAGGCCATTTTGTGAAAGACCGGAGGAGAATGGTACAGGAAAGCAGGTGTTACCAGAACCTTGTTGCTGTATTTGGGCATGGAGGGCAGTGTTGGAGGATATACAATCTGGATCTGCATCAGCCATTGATGATGCTATTCTGAAGTTGACATACGAAGATGACATGTGCACGTTATCACTATCAGGCGAGATATCAAATCCATTATTCGGCATAAATTGTTGCACGGGCCATTTGTGATCATAGTCTGCTGCTTGTGAATGATTGTTTGCTTGAGGTCTTGGAATATGGATCTCTCTCCCAGGTCCTCTGTCAGATATCTTGAAGTCAAAAGTGCCTCTTATGCTGCTGCTGTATGACAGTATTCATGGCTAGATCTGGAGGGTCTGCCTTTTGAAGTCGGGAACTGCAGCTTTTCAGAATTTTATATTTGCAAGGAGATGCAGCATCATCCCTTATGGGCCGGACAAATCTATTGGAAGTAGTCAGTTGAGCTTTTACGTTAGTCAATAAGGTCCCTATATTGTAGGGATAAATTTGTTACTTGTTTGTTAATGCCCGTTAAGTTTCCTTATTTTTAATTTTATAGTTGTAATCTTGAGGCTATTTAAAAGCTTCACCTTGAATCAATAAACATGTCGATTTCACAGTTGATTATTTCTTTGTAATTAACATTTGGTATCAGAGCCAGCTTTTGAGAGGTTTGGAGTGCATCGAGGAGTAAACTCGATAACAGTAAAGTGGTGTTGTGTAAACATCACATTCAGGAGTAAACTGAAATGAGTTTGGAAGGTATGAATGGTTTCTCTCAACCATGTATACCTAGGTTCGACGGTGACTACGAACATTGGATTCTTCTCATGGAGAACTTATTACGCCTAAAAGAATATTGGGGTGTTATTGAAATGGAGATACCAGAAGGTGCAGAGAGCAAAGTCTTAGAGGATTTGAAACTCAAAGACTTGAAGGCCAAGAATTATTTATTTGCCGCAATAGATAAATCGATCTTGAAAACTATGACTAGCAGGAGTACTGCCAAACAAGTATGGGACTCGAAGAAATTGAAGTATCAAGGAAATGAACGAGTGAAAAGGGCACAACTAAACCGACTCCGAGGTGCTTTTGAAGCTCTGAAAATGAAAAATGGTGAACTTGTTAATGATTATTTTGCAAGGGTCATGTCTACTGCTAATGAAATGCGAAATGTTGGAGAAGATATGCCAGATGTAAAAATAGTTGAAAAAGTGTTACGATCTCTCACGGAAGATTGGAATTTTGTTGTGTGTTCTATTGAAGAGTCGAAGGATACTGAAACATTATCGGTTGATGCACTGCAAAGCTCTCTTCTAGTCCATGAACAAAAAATCAGAAGAAGTGAAGATGAAGAACATGTACTCAAAGTTGCATATGATGAGAGACAAGGAGGAAGAGGAAGAGGCAGATCCTCACCAAAAGGCCGAGGAAGAGGCAGAGGAAGAACTACATTTTCCAAAGCTATAGTTGAGTGTTATAACTGTCACAAACTTGGACATTTTGCCTCAGAATGTCCGAACTCAAAGGAGGCAAACTATGTTGAGGCAGATGAAGATGTGCTTCTTATGGCTTATAGTGAGATTAAGGACGATAAATATAATGGTGATTGGTTTCTGGATTCTGGTTGTTCGAATCACATGTGCGGAGATAAGTCATGGTTCTCATATTTGGATGATGAATTCTCAACTACAGTGAAGCTTGGAAATGATTCTCGAATGAAAGTAACAGGAAAAGGAAATGTAAAATTCATATACAATGGAGTCACTCACACCATCAGTGACGTTTATTTTATTCCAGAACTAAAAAACAACTTGATTAGCATTGGACAACTCCAGGAGCGTAGATTGGCTATATTGATAAAGAAGGGAGATTGCAGGATTTATCATCCGGAAAAAGGTTTAATAATGAAAACTTCGATATCTACGAATCGTATGTTTATCATCTCTGCTCAGAGACAAGTGCTCATTTCTGGGAATGAAGGTCATTGCTTCTTTTCTAATGACAACACAAATATTAACTTATGGCATAGAAGATATGGTCACTTGAATTATCAATCATTGAGAGCACTGAGAAGTAAAGATATGGTTCGAGGTTTACCTCTTTTCAAAGAAGTTGCAACAGTATGTCGAGATTGCATTATTGGCAAGCATCATCGAGAATCGTTTCCGAACAAAAGCACTTGGAGAGCTAGTCAACCACTGGAATTAGTGCATGCTGATATATGTGGTCCGATTACTCCGAAATCGAATAGCAACAAAAGGTACATTCTTTGTTTTATTGATGACTATAGTAGAAAATCATGGATTTATTATTTGGTGGAGAAGTCAGAGGCATTTTATTATTTTAAATGCTTCATAAAGTTAGTAGAAAAAGAAGTTGATTTTTCAGTAAAGTGTTTGCGCACTGATCGTGGAGGTGAGTTTAATTCGAACAGGTTCAAGCAATTTTGTGAAGAAAACGGCATAAAGCGACAGTTGACAAATGCTTATACTCCACAACAAAATGGGGTGGCGGAACGCAAAAACAGAACACTTCTTAATATGGTACGTGCTATGCTCTCAGAAAAAGGAATGCCGAAAACATTCTGGGCTGAAGCAGTTAGATGGAGCAATTATATACTAAACAGGTGTCCAAGCTCCGCATTAAATGATGTTACTCCTGAAGAGGTTTGGACGGGAGCGAAACCGAATGTGGCTCACATACGAGTTTTTGGATGTACTGCATTTGTACACGTTCCTGAGGAGAAAAGACCAAAGCTTGATGATAGAAGCATTGAATGTGTCTTTCTAGGTATCAGTGATGAGTCGAAAGGCTACAGGTTATATAATCCTTACACAAATAGTATTGTTGTGAGCAAGGATGTTAAGTTTGATGAAGACAGATGCTTTGATGGAGTAAGACTCATGCCAAAGATATTAAAATAAATTTGGATTGGATTGACGCGGAGGAGAGAGGAACACAAAGTGTAATACCTGAAGAGGATGATAATCAAACAATGGAAGAGAATGAAACTGTTGAAGTTCTGTAACTGAAAGTTCAAATGTTGCCAATGAAAGTTCACATCAAGTGAGGGCACAAAGAGCTAGCAGACCTCCTGGATGGTTGGAGGACTATGTCACTGATTATATAGTGGAAGTAAAAGATGGAGATGTTAACAATGTAGCTATGTTAGTAATGACCGATCTCGTGCATTTTGAAGATGCAGCGAAAGAGAAACACTGGTGGAAGGCAATGGAAGATGAAATTGCTGCCATTGAGAAAAATGGTACATGGAGCCTTGTTGAACCACCAGTTGGAGTTAAGGTAGTTGGAGTAAAGTGGGTGTATAAAACAAAACTTGATGCAGATGGAAAGTTAGAAAAGTATAAAGCGAGATTGGTGGCTAAAGGTTACACGCAACGGTACGGGATAGATTACTCAGAAATATACGCACCCGTGGCGCGAATGGAAACAGTAAGAACTATCATAGCTTTGGCAGCTCAACAAAACTGGTGTATTTTTCAGCTAGATGTAAAATCAGCTTTTCTTCACAGAGAACTTCAGGAAGAAGTTTACGTAGAGCAACCAAAAGGCTTTGAAGTTGTTGTTCAGAATGCAAAGTGTATAAACTACACAAAGCGCTTTACGGATTAAAACAAGCTCCTCGAGCTTGGTTCAGTCGGATCAACTCATATTTCACGAGTCAAGGTTTTCAGAAATGTCCAAATGAGCAAACATTATTCACCAAGCAGTCTGAAGCAGGTAAAATTATTATTGTGAGTATTTATGTTGATGACTTAATATTTACCGGTGATTGCGAGGATATGCTGAAAGAGTTCAAAGTTTCGATGATGAAGACTTTTGAGATGACTGACCTAGGACACATGAGATACTTTCTTGGAATAGAAGTTGTTCAAAAGGCAACAGGTAACTTTATATACCAAAAGAGATATGCTACTGAAGTACTCAAACGTTTTGGTATGATGAATTGTCAAGCAGTGAAAACTCCGATGGTGCCTGGCAACAAGCTTAGCAAAGATGGAGATGGGGTTGCTGTTGCCTGTTGATGAGACATATTATAAACAAATAATAGGTTGCCTTATGTACCTGACATCCACCCGTCCTGATATCATGTTCAGTGTGAGTTTAGTGAGCGATATATGAGTAAACCTACTGAGTTACATTTACAAGCTGCCAAGAGAATTTTGAGATATCTCAAAGGGACGCTTGATTATGGAATTATGTATGAAAGAACACAGAATGGCCTTGTTGGATTCACTGATAGTGATTACGCAGGAGATTTGGATGACCGAAAAAGCACTTCAGGTTGTGTTTTCTTGCTTAGTAATGGAGCAATTTCATGGATATCAAAGAAGCAACCTATCGTGACCTTATCAACTACTGAAGCCGAATTTGTCGCTGCAGCCGGATGTGCTAGCCAAGCCGTTTGGCTAAAAAGAGTCACAGAGAGATTGGGGTTAAAACATGAAGAAGGAATTGTTGTTTTTTGCGACAGTAGCTCAGCTATCAAGCTCTCTAATAACCAAGTTATGCATGGACGCAGCAAGCACATAGATGTCCGTTTTCATTTTTTAAGGGAGCTGGTTCAGAGTGGAACAATTCAACTGAAGTACTGTGACTCTAAACATCAAGTCGCAGACTTATTAACTAAGCCACTGCAGATTGAATCATTTACAAGGCTTCGTCATCACATGGGTATTCAAAAGCTTGAAGAGTAAGCTAACTGTGCAACTGCAAATTAGCTTAAGGGAGGGAATGTTGGAAGTAGTCAGTTGAGTTTTTACGTTAGTCAATAAGGTCCCTATATTGTAGGGATAATTTGTTACTTGTTTGTTAATGCCCGTTAAGTTTCCTTATTTTTAGTTTTATAGTTGTAATTTTGAGGCTATTTAAAAGTTTCACCTTGAATCAATAAACATGTCGATTTCACAGTTGTAATTAACAAAATCTTCATCGATTTTTGTAACCATTAAATTCTTCCCCATAAGGCGTAGAACTGCAGATGGACTAGCTGATTCAGAAACCTCATTAGCTTGAAACTTGTTTGCATTTATCGTATCTGAATACTTAGGGGAAGCAACAATTAGCGACGCCTTCAATACTGGAATACCTACTCCATGTAAACTTGAACTACTGAGTGAGTAGATATCGGACCCTGCAGAAGAGTAGCTGGTCGCAGTATGTAGACTAGATATGCTCCTTAGTTGGAAGCATGGTTGCAGACACAGTCCTACGAAGTAATTGAGATTCTTGGTAATAAACTATGCTGTCTCGTTGAACTCTTTCCTTTCGCGAACAACAGCAAGGTTTATTTTCCTCTTCCAGGTTCATATAGCTCTTCAGATCACCATATTCACTTCGAGTTGATCCAAACTTCATTGCCTGAGAGAATAGGGTTGCCTCAACCATAGAAACTTTGGAACTAAGAATGGGGACTCCCAACACTGGGGAATCCTGAATCCCATTAGCTCTTGTGGAAGGAAGCTTTTCAACAACCTTGTCAGACGTCTCAGCAGCCAACTTGTATACTGATGATGTGGGAGACTTGGCCAAGTTTCCTTGGTAGTCATCAGTTTCTGCAACGTCAGGACTGGGCAAAAACAACACTGGTGGACCTGGAATAGGGATTGGATCAATATCAGCGTCTTGTGCGCCTTTAGAATCCAACTCTATGTTATAATTATTCATTTCTTCATCATAAACTGGGTCAGGACTTAAAGGTAACTTTGGTTCGGTTGAAGAGTCATCTGATGCATGTGGTGAGGATTGATCCTCGTAATATTCAGCTCTCTCATTATCATCAGAATTCCTAGATATGATATAATTTTTCATGGTCCTTTCATATCTTGAATTCATGTTAGGGTCAGCATTGACTTCAGATCCTCTATTCTTGACCACTTCGGTACTAGATAAAGGCTCACTGAGATTGTCAACATTCACAGCTCCGTCTTTTGATGCAAGACTCAGAAGTCTCCTATGTTTCTTCCATTCATTAATTCTACCCTCAATGGTCAACGGCTGATTTTGGGCATGCACTGTATCATGCATCACATGACTTTCAGATTGCCAGGCTACCTCAGTCTCGTTTCTGTTCACATCCTCATCTTTTTCAACTGTCATTTGCACCTGATCCTCTTCATTGGTAGAAGATAGTGTCGTCTTCCAGATTTTTGGGACATGGGACATTTGTTCACTGATTGAAGAATTATCGTCCTTGTGAAACTTAGCAGGTTTTTGCATGGAACGAGTTATATGCTTTGTGCTGCTAGCACTCTTTGCAGTACTCAGTCCGTCCTTGTTGATCCCCATAGTTTATTGAGCTCATTCAGTGGCTTCTCAGACGAATTCTTTAGCCGTTTATGAACATTTGTATTCATTCTGTAGTTATTATCATCCTTGGAAATGACAAGTCCGGCTCCTGTCACTCCCAGGCGATGCTTACTGCTGATGTGGATGCCATCCAGTGATTTATTTCTTTTCAGACTCTCATTTAAACATGACGAGTCTCTATCAAAGTCTTGGGAATAACTTTTCTCTAAACTTAAACCACCCAAGCGCAATTTCTGAATCTCCACAGTTGAGCGCTGAGCAGCATGTGTTTTATGTCTAGGGAGTTGACAATATATTGGATATCCACTTCTGAGCTAAAAAATCTAAGTATCCTACAGTGAGATGCCGGAACCGCTAAAATGCAGGTATGCAAAGTATCATATCACTCTTGAGTTACCTTCATCAACCTAATCAGACATACCAGACCATAGTTGCAGAGACTGACCTCCTAACTCACAACTTAAACTAATTATGCTCACAAATCACAATACACATATGCAGAGATATTAATTTCAAGAACATGTTTAGCCAAACACTTTGAGCTAGAGAATTGCAGCATCACCCCTTTCTTACGAAACCAACAGTCAGTATTGGAATGAAAGAACTAACCTGGGATATGTTCGCACTAGGATCCAAAAGCCTCTCTTTGGAAACAGCAAGTTTAAGATACTTGTGATGCTTGCTTCCATATTGCTTTTTCTTCTTACTCAAAAGCATTATATTTGTCTGTGGTTTTCTTGATCTATTATCCTTTTAGTCGTGACCACTGATGATAAACTATCCATTTTCGACAGTATCCTCAGTTTCCTGCCGTAAGTATCAATATAGACTCCGGTGTCAGGCCCATCACCATTGTCTTCTTCATCAGGTTCGGTTGGTGATGTTATCTGCTTTCTATTTTCTTAAACATAATTCACGCCAGCATTACGAGCAGGTAAGCTCAAATCATTGGCCCAGTTTGAACCATTTCTCGTGTCAAGATCTTTAATTGTGCATACAAGAGCTGTTACATATATATCCACCATTGATCTCTTCTTCCTCGGCTTTAATTTGCATTTTCTACCAGTTCTAGAGCCTGTCCCTGCTATACCCTCATATGTTTGTTTCCATTGAAACACACTGGTCTATGTGAGCATTCAAATTGGTGTTTGAAGATGATGGAAATGTCTCAAAAGGTGGCAGCAACTCTTTCACTCCATGCTTCAAACAAATCTTCAAATGCTTGTCAGGAAAAGGCCAGTTAGTCCCAATATCCTTGTTCCTAGCAGAAAACACAAACTCTCTACAAAACAGAAATCAAAACTTCATCATTTGTTTGATATAGAATTAAATAGACGAAACAAGGGAGACTTATTAAGTAATAGCAGTAATCCATCCTAGCTTCCATTTTATTTGACTTCTTCAATAAACGAAGAAAACACGACCCCCAAAGACTGACCTTATATTCCATGCTTTGCAATAACTAAAGGTAAGGATTGACTTGGCACTTCAAGAACCAAAGACATTTCTGTGAATAGTAATTATAATATGCTACAACTGATTCAAACACTGGAACTAACAACCCTCACTCCAAGAAAAAGTAACGGAAGGTATAAACACAAGATGTTCTTCAGTAAACATTCAACATAGAGACAAAACTGAGTCATGTAGGCAAAAATCAGCAGGAGCATGTTTTTATAAGACAGCTTAGTCCCAAAGAAAAAGAAGTAGATGATGGTATCCAAATATAGATCGTCCATCAGAGGAACTTGTGCTCAGAGTTACCACAAGCAGGAACATGAGGAAATTGTTGAAAATGAGAACATTAGAGTTTGCACAAAAGACAAGTTAATATTACCTTATGGCGAAGTTGGATAAATCAAGAGTACGTATGATGAGAGGAACTGATGCTCAGTCTCTGTTAAAGAGTTATTATCCCCAGTGAGATTTTCATCACTACTGTTATGCAGTACAATAGATTGTCCACTAGACTTGAGATCAGGATATGATGTATTATTTTCATATGATAACATCTGAAGGCGAGCCTTGCTCTATATTTTTTGTAAATCAGAAGCTTCTTCCCAAGTGGTACATCTGTGCACTAGAACAGTGACCTGTTTTGAAAACTCTAACTACAAGCACTCAACTAGCTAGAAGGCCCAACACCAGAAGCAGCAACCCAAGTTTATCAAACCATCCAAGACTGCAGATCCTCAGTACTAGTAGTCTACAATTATAGGAGAGTGACTGAGTAAGAGATTTCAGTTCAGGTTCAAACTCAGTTCAAAAATACACACATAGGAAACAGAGACGCCACATAGATCATTATTTCATGTAGGATATATAGAGTGATCTAGACTTAAGATGCAATGTCTTAAATCTGCAATCAATCAACAGGTGAAGGAAAAGAGAGGAATTGGGTATGGGATTTGTTATTTTATGTGGGGGTTGGAAGGCTAAAAAGAGCAGAACTAGAGAGAATCGAAGCTTCAAGATTAAGAATTGGACCTCAAACCAGATTTAGAAGCACATAAAGTAGTTGAAAAGTACATCAAAAAATAAGCTTGTGGGTGAAAAATCTAGAAGACGGTACATAAATTCCAAGGGGGATGACATGAAGAGGAACCCACCAAAGATAGACCATTATTTATCAAAAAAAAAAGATAGACCATTAAAATAAAGAGGACTGGTTAACACTAAGTGATTAGTTAACTCTAGAGTCCTCTAACAATTGGGAATGAGCAGATCAGACACAGATACTCAGAAAAACAGTACCCATGAAATAGATTATAAGCTACATAGATTTGGGATGGAAACGCACCATGATTTTGAATATTAAAGAAGGGCTGAATCTGGACAGGTAATGGGGGAAAAAGACTTGACTTCATGAAATCACAAGTAAACCAGCAGACCATCCCATGACTCAAAATTTTCCATTTAATACAGGTCAAATAGAAAATCAGAGGTATGATGAACAAAATGGAGGAACCAAGTATAAGGGATCCAATACAGCTAGCTGACCCCAATCAAGAAGACAGCCTAATTGGGTGAAATAATGTCAAACAAGACCTAGCAACAAATCAAAAGAGGGAGGCGCTAACATAAGGCAAACTGCAGGCCCACCCAAATCACACAGAATACAAACCCTGTTCTTCTTCCTAAAAGCTTCACCCAAATCACACAGAATACAAACCCTGTTCTTCTTCCTAAAAGCTTCAATCTTTACTCTTTCTCCAGCAGCAAATTAAACCAAACCCTAGAAGATAAAGAGGCTAAGAGGGTTCAGGGCCAGGGAGTAGAGAATCATAGAGAGAGAAGTGTAGAAGGATGGAATGAGCAACACCCACCAACTCATCAAGAGAGTTGGCATCAGGTTCCACCAAAAGCAGCAATTGTTACTCAATAATCAACCACAAAATGAGATTTTTTTTAGATTAATGAAATAATGATGACAGTTCCAAGGAGTACAGAGATAAAAGGAAAAGTATCAAATTAAGAAAAAAAGAAAAGTGCATTACCATTTTTACTTGGAAATACTACTCCTGTACTCCATCAGTTAATATGTGACCCCAACATCGTCTCAACCACCACTGTCTGCTTTTTCCAGTAATTCTAAGCAATTGGGAAGTCCGTACCTTGTGAAATGAAATTCTTCATACGCACCATTCTGCACATAACGACACTATCGGGTGTCTTTCGACGAAACTGGACATTTCATGGAGGTAAAAGAACAAACCACATGTTCCTTGCTTATCGTCAAAATATTGGCAGTTCGAGTACCTCTTTTGATCCTTTTCCAGATTTTTTATATGAACCATGTTAATTGAGCTAGGAAGTAGATTACATACTAAAAGTTAATAATTTAAATGTTTAATGTAGTACTCCCTCCGTCCCGTTTTGTTTGTCCAAAAGCACAAAATGCACGGTAATTAAAGTAGAAAGAAGATATAAAATGTGTGGTTGAGAATAAATGATTAATAAGTAAATGAGTAAAAAGTAGAATGTGTGGTTGAGAATAAAGGAAAGTGGACAAACTTAAAGGGACATTCAGAATGAAAAATGGACAAACATTATGGGACAGAAGGAGTATATCACACCGTGTACCGCTCTAGTTGAGTAGATTGCCTTAGATTCTGTATGTCTTGTGCGTTAAGCACGAGGCTCCTCAGAGACATCTGGGCCCCACTGTCCCGCATCAAGCATGAATTGCTTTGTTGTGTTTATGGTGCAACAAGCAGGCCCAGCCGAGGGTTTGATATTCTTGAATCCACATCAGCAGACTGCAGAATTGGTTTAAAAGAAATTCCTGAGATGTTTCCGGTTTCCATCTTTTGGAGGATGCAGTACTCAGTCCGCAACAAGGAGTAGATTTCGATATATCCAGAAGAGACTAATAAGGTTCTAGACATCCCCATGAAATAATGTGTCTGGAGCATCAGGTTCTAAGCACATTCAAAAAGAACGGTCCAGGCCTGAGGATATGGGAAGAGGGATGTGGCTGAGTTTAAATGATGACAATCCTTATTTGTCAATATCTCGACCTAACCGTCCCTAAGCATTGCTTCCACCACTAAATTGAGTGGTGTCTCCTGCAGCAGAAAACCAATGAGCTTATCAGATAACTTGCTGGAAAGCACTCGGGTTAAATGGTTGGCGGGTTAACTCAGTTTTTTGATAACTGCAAAGAGTTAGCATAGATCCAGTCCAAATATCACGCGACAGCTGAGGCTCCTAGAAAATTGGCATGTTTATCTCTTTCTCTATTCCTTCTTCACAAGCTTTTGAACCACTTCCAAATATTGCCCTCCATTTAGTAAGTCGACATTTGAATCTAGCAGTGATCCCTCTGAACAACCAATGGCTCCAGAGCGATCATCCGGCTGAGTAACCCAACCCGCATAGTTTCCCTTTTTCAGAAAGAGGGTGAACACCTCAGGCCCCAGCCAAGTAAAATCTGTAATGAGAGAAATTGAGTTTGATTTATATTGCAGGTAAATTGAAGCAATGAATATATAGTTGTAGAATACAAAAACAATAACAGTGATACACCTTCACAATATTTTTAGCTGCCAGAGCTTCAACTCTTGAGGGTTGGATAGCCTCAACAAAATCTTTTTGAACCCAAATTGCCTGCGCTTTGATCCTCCCCAAACACTTAAAGAACCATCAATTCCAACCTCAGCATAAACCTCGCCAGAAAGCAAATGCAGCTCTAACTCTCACCATCCCAATGATCCCTTCTACTGCCCTAGGAAAACCCCACATATCTCTGCAGTTTGATAAGCCATATAAAATTGGTACACACATTTATGGCTAAACTTAATGTCAGGAGTTTTCAGAGAGCAAACATCATGAAGCATTCAGGCAATTTGGTCAAAACAAATTGAGCCAAAAGAACAAAATGCTCAAACGCGCAAGGTTTACAAAAAGTAATAACATAAAAATGCACAAGCTTTGCACGACCAACGCGCCCACACACTATCAATAAACCAAACTAGGACACACAAATGTCACTACAAATGATAATCAACTCAAAAACTTAACAACTTCTCAAGCATTTGGATCTTCAAAATCATCAAATGTAACAACAATCAGTATCAGATTTCTACTAATCAATCAAAAACTCAATCTCAGATTAGCAGTCAAACATGGAATAAGAGAATGAATGATGAATCACCTTGGCTCAACAAGACCTCCTCTTCATTGTTTCGTCCCGAGGCCCAAACACAACCTTCCTCCGTAACCGCAAGCTAGTGATAATGACCGGCGCACTCACTCGCAACGTCTCTATGCAGTCCATCCACTCGCGTGGGCTCGTACGCGTCTCCGCCAACTCTCGACATGACGGTAACCCTAACCCCCTTGGCATATGTCTCCGAAGCTCATCCATGTTGCCTAATTTCGTCCAAAATCGATCGAAAACCTGCGCACTTCGTCCGGATAGGGTTTCGGGAAGCTTGGAGCGTGATCAAGTTTGGCTGTGTGGCGCGATTCGAAGTAATTAATGATTGTACCACGTAGCAAAACTGTAGCCGATGGATATGAAAACATCGACCGGAGCCGCCGTGTCAATTTGATGATTAAACCAGACAAAAAAATACAAGAACGTCTTAGAACTTGGCCAATAAAAATTCCAACTTCCAGGAAATTCTGGGACATTTCAAAATCTAAAGAGTTTTTCGGAAAATTTTAATACAAGAATTTCCTGCTGTCCTAGCTTCTTGACAGTTGACACACCCGAGTTCCAGATACAATGGGAATGTCAGCTTGATGAGACTGGAGCCGATACGGAATGATCCATGCGATCAAGTTGACTTTCCTTGCTGGATTTGCTGAAGTAGAGCTGCCGCGAGCTGAAGAGTTGCTTGCAGACGTTTTTGAGGATCCGTGTCTGCTTGTTCAACTTGGACAGTGCTAGTTTGAGGCACTTTTTGCTGCTCAAACTGAGAGGATGGAGGGGCTGGTTGTTGTGTCTGGAATTGCGGAACATTTTGCACTTGTGACTGCTGAAACTGTTGTGCTTGTGACTGAACATGTTGGTGTGTCATTAGGCTTGAAGGACCTCCTACCTTTGGCAATACATATGAATTTGCTGGCTGGTATGATGAACTATTTTGTTGTAGAGCTGCAGGGATTGATGAGTTTGGAGCAACGTCAGATCGCTTGCTGAGAAGAGAAGATGCCAGCTGAGCTAACTGTTCAGGAGGTAATGAAGATAATGAGAATGATGATGCCGGATTGGTACTGATTTTTATTTCCTGGTCAGGATATCCACTGCCACCTGAAACTGAGGTTTGCTGATCATATTTATTGTAATGGCTTGATGACCAATTTTGTGGATTGGATTGGATGGGCTGACGCTCCTGTGCTGTGGAGCTGCTGTATGCATTAGTTGGTCTATTCCACCCTCCAGACGCAGGGCGGGATTTTGCATCGGATCAGACCACCCTGGTGGTGACACAAAGTTCTGCTGATGAGATAACTGGTACTCCTGCCTGCCATCTCTAACTGGGACATTATCGTGATTATTAATGCCAAATGCATTTGGGGATGCAGAATATGGAGGAAGTGGTGGAAGGGAGAATGATGCAGCAGAGACAGGCATGTTATCTGGGTAATGAGTGCTATGTTCCCCTGAAAGTCCAAAACCTGATAGTGATCCTGGTGCAGTAATGGGTCGAGGTGATATTGATTGTTGAATCTGTGGGTCTCCAGGGAATTGCATGGATGGTGTATCATTCTTATCAATTGTATTAGTTGATCCAAAATTTATGATCGGGTGGTCTAGTCTTAATATGAGACCAGATATGCTCAGCTTCCCTGGGACTTTCAGAACTTTCTCTGAGAATTCAGATGGGGAACGAGAAATAAAGTGTGCAACTCATCAAGTTTAGCCACTGCAGCTCTCTGTCTTTCTGCTAAGTAGTGCATGAATTCATCATAAAGTCCTATATCAGCATCATTTTGAGGGGCAAAAAATACTACCCATGAATCAGCTGCAGAATAAAAATGTTTGGCAAGCATTTCCAATCCTGTCCTCGCTGTGCAGTCCAACACGTTCGGCCTGAGATACAAATGAATATAAGCAAACATATAACCAAAGAAAATATTTGAAATGAAATCAGGCCTTAGCAAACTTTGCAATAGTAATGACTAGCAAACATTTTTATTCTTTAGATATAAATCCAATAAAGTCAAAGGGCTCTTGATGAAAACTGGAGTTTGGCGCTACAGCTACAAAGTGCACCAAGTCTTTCAAGAAAAAAAGGACACCCATGAAAAAATAAAAAACACCTGTTAAAGGATCATCTATTTGCCAGAAAATAAAAACTTCAAGGCATGATGAAATGCAGAATGCTTAAACAGCTATCAATAGCATACAAAACTTACAGAGAGTTATCCATGACCTTTCCCACAGGAAAGCAGCGAGCTCGACAAACAGGAGTTCCACTTTTAGCTATTGTTCCCTCCCACTTCCACTCTTTTTGTGAAACTATACGAGAATCAGAATTAAAAGCATTGTGTCCCGATGAACTTGGAGGCAAAATGCCAGAGCCTGATTGAAAGCTGTCATGTGGTAATTTAGCCCTACCTTCATGATGATGCATGGGCATATTATTAAAGGTGTGGTCAGAATTCTGTCCATACCCATAAGATCCAGGTCGATCAGACAATCTATTGATGTGGGGAGTGTGAGGGATGTCAGAAAACATTCCCCTTGAGCCGCCAGCTTTACCATAATCAACACCTTTTAGAGGATACTCCGGAAGATCTTTTTCGGAAGAGTAAGGATCGGGTTTTGATTTCTTTGTACCGTGAAATGGGTACTTCTCTTCCGGCACATCCCAAGGTTCTTCATAAAACGGACTTCTTTTTGAATCTCGTCGAGGAGAATATCCAGAGAACTGGGGATCCCTCTCCACGACTGGACTTCTCCGACGTTCATATCTATCTTCTGAGAAACGCAAATCTGATTCCATTTCAGAAAATTTCCTTTTTTCAAGCGCACTGTTCCCTGTTGTCCAGAATGAGCCATCTCTATTATAACCAAACGATTCAGGATGTTCATGCTCCCCGTTTGGTAAAAAACTCGGAGATCTCATGTTTGGATCTCCAAGAATGCTCGGGAAATTTCTTTCATCATGGTTCATTGGAAATCTGGGAGGAGCACCATAATTAAAATGTGATGCGGGAGAGGGAGGCACATTTGATGAGCTCCTCCCACCATGGGAGGCGCTACTATCACTCTTGGAATAGCATATGTGAACACGAGGATTTCCAAATAATTTTCCTTGAAGAGTGTCCTTTGCCCTGCAAGCTGCACTGATATCTCTAAATCGGACAAAGGCATAACTGCGGCCAGGAAATGACGTGATCTTTTCGATTTCACCAAAAGGTGCAAACGCTTTTCTCAGGATAGTTTCATCAACTCTTAACGAAGCAGGAAATCCAATCCAGAGAACCTCACAAGGTTCATCATCTTTTTCGTTCATCCGAGACTTATCTGAAAAGGTTGGCTCAATGATATCATTATTACTCCGAGAGTCCCTAACTGTACGCTGATCATCCCGACGCTGTGAATAATCTTGACCACGGGAAGATGCAGATGACTTGTCCTGCTACAAAAGTCCATTCGAGGAATTTAAAATGTTAGCAAGCATCAGAGTAGTATCTCATTGAAATTAAAATTCAAGGCCACACTACTGCTCAAGCATTCAAGAAAGCACCACAAACAGTTACTTCAAAAACAGCACCCCCACATATACCCTAATAATCAGTTTCCTGAACAAAGACATTCCATTCATACTGCTTGACTCCAACAGCAGGCATATTCAGGATGCCAATTTTCTACCAGTCACTTATAGAGTGGAGCCATATCAAAAGATTCAAAACACTCACTCTCGTACCGATATCACATATCAACCAGCACATGTAAAATGACAACCTGATAAGAGTACTTTGGATGGCGAATACTAGCACGAATAGGCCATTAGTTTCACGAATGATATACTAAACAGTAGAGTAAGCCCAAAATTTCACATGTTTGCAAGTTGACCAAAACTGGTGTTATTCCAAAATGATGACTGGATTCATAATATATACATTCATAATATTGCATTGGTGCATAGTGGAGTGCTAATGATGCAAAGTAGCTACTGAAACGAGAAGACAACCAAAACCATCATATTAATGAATGCAGCATTTCATAATAGCTTAATCAGTCTCGATAACTGTTGAAGTAAGGATCAGTATTGAGAAGTCGTAATAACCAATATGCAATACGCAGTAGAAGATGGTAAAAGACTCAAAAAGTCAGTTTACTCTTCCATAGCCAGTTTGTATGAAAGTTAAGAACAACATCTAAATTAACATTATGATGGTGTAGATCTGATTTAATGTCAGGTCTCCAGCAGTTCAATGCTTAGAATGAAGATTAGGATGCTTTAAAGAAAAAGAAATCGACACATGAGAAAGCCAAGTAAAAATTAATATGTTAAAGATAGGAGGGATGCTATTCAAAAGAGAATATTGTTTGACTTCACAACAATAGCTAAATGCAATCTTCAAAAACTGCAGATAACAATGCAACAATCTTTTTAGCCTAGCATTGACATCCACAACATTCAAACACATGCTGAAATCTCTGGAGGTTGGTGAAGGTAGGTGATGTTGCACTTGAAATCGGGGTATGAACTATAATTATGATACTATGAATATTCACGCTCATGAAAATATGGTTCTTGCAAAATGCTAATAGTTGTTTATTTCAACATTTTATTGTACAGGTAGTCTTTTCAATTATATTGTACATATCACGTGTGTTTACTGTTATATTCGACAGACGGTGCTTTTTCTGTTATGAAGAACTCACACGGGACATCCAATGAATCCGCATGATCAGTAATTATCATACAATATAAATAACACTTTATTACGCAATTAGGGTATAGGCATGACAGTGGTTACGAACTACGTCAAATACAATTTTTAATATGTCGGTGACTCTAAAAAACTTAGCATTTCATAGTAGCAGTCAAACTTTTTACAAAAATAAGGAATGACAACTCATTCAAACAATCGAACCCGCCTAAAATGCAGCTCATGAGTCCAAGAATCAATGTGTAGAATTCCCTATATATCAATGAAATACTATTGGAGATTTAACTCGATGAAGGTTTTGCCTGTTATTTGACCAAGCCTCAAAATAAAAATATGGTTGAGGCAGACAGCTTATAATAGAATTTGTGGGACTTTAAAGTTATTTATGTTTTTGTAGTGTATAGTGGTGGAGTATCTTTATGTATCTACAACTGCAACTATTCTTTTTCTCTGTTGCTCTGGTTAAAACAATGTGGGTACAAAAATCATGATCTAAAATTGTAGTGATGTCCTGTCTGACTGTGAACTTAACTGAAATAACCAAGGGACTCACAAGGGACAGGATGTTTAAAGAGAGTAAGGGTCTTGATGAATGTAAATCTTAGCCACTACCTCCAATTTCTTCATTATTTTAAAGTCTAATGTGACAAGCCCTATACTGAAACAAGGGACCATGTTGTTGAGTAAAAACTGTTTTATTTGTTTTGGAAGGGGATTTCAGATGAAAATATGTCTACAGTCTTAAAGCAGATAGTTAGACAGATGAAATGAAGAAAGCATTAAAATGCGGAAAAAAACTTAGAATATAAATTTTTTGATAAAAACTAACCGCCTTTGTGAACTCAATTTTAAGGGCCATTCCACCTAATGGAAATCCTTGTAACTCTCTCATTGCAGTAACAGCTTCCTCTTCCCTCTTAAAATTCACAAAGGCATAACTGCGTCCAGGTAGAAATGCCACACTTTCAAGTTCCCCAAAATTATAAAACTGATCAGCCAAAGTCCTTTCATCGATACTATGGGACAAATTCCCAACCCACAGATGGCGAGATGGCGGGGCATTGAGCCTCAGACTTTTAGTGTCTTCAGGCCTTGAATTAAAATCCCTCCTCGCCCTAAATCTATCCCCTCCTCGACTAGCCTGCATTAGCAAAAACATTCAGCTTTTGAATCAAATTCAAAAAATATTGATCCATCAAACTGAACAAAATTTAAAAGGCGCATGCAACTCATATACATAATTTATCGAATCACTGAAAAACGGAAGCATGAACATTGGATGAAGTGGTGGTGTGGCGGCACTTACCATGATGTTCAAGACGGCGCATTCAACTATAGGCCGGGTATTTACGGATGACACGACGGATGGAACGAGCGGCGGAAGGGGAAAGGGGATGTACGATCGACGGCGATGTGTCGAATTAAGGTGTGGATTTTAGGGTTTCTGGAATTTGGATTTGGGATAGGCGAGGAGATTGAAAGCGGTATGCACGTGTCGGGCACGAGGTAAAATTTGGGATTTGTCTTGTTTTTTTATTCAGCAATAAATTTGCAAAAAAGGAAATAAATAAGTTGCAGGAAAACAAAGTTGGCAGATTACTGAAAACATATATTTTTAAACCAGAATTTATTGATTCCATCCATCAAAAGATTTATTTTTTGGGTTAATTGCAGTAAACTATCATTATAATATCTCATTTTGTAGTAAACCGTCATTTTAACGACTAATTACGAAATGCCTATATTATAATACCTCCGTTAACAAAAAACCACCATTGACACTTCCGTTAAAATTTCCGATAAGTGCGTGAACGCGTGGTAATAAAATATTACTTTATATGTAAATTAATTACCGAAAATCACTATTATAATCTCAATTTTACGAAAAAACCACCATTTAAATATCTTATTATTAGAGTATTACCAACTGCACTGTTCATACTATATCAGAGGCTCATATGATAATTTTACTCGTTGATAAGTATCTACTAGCTACATGGTGCTTCAATTTAATCTCGATGGAAGTCAATGAAGAAAATAATGTTAGAAAATGTAAAAGGAAACTCTTGTTTGAGAGTTTATTATCAATGTTTAATGATTATCGACTGCACAGTTCAAATATAAATAATTTTCTCGTTTTATCTTATGAAATATGATTTATTATACCGCTGCTTTTAAACTCTAATTGTTTTATCACATTGATCTTAAAGATCGACTCTGAGCTAAAATATAACAGCTTCTCACCACACTCGCAACTGCAAATATGCTTCCATTAGGTTTCGTGTCTAGTGTGGATTATAAATTAATAGACGTATACTGCCTTACTGATCAAAGATAGCCACAATCGTAGCCTCAATCTTATTCCCTAGCGTTACCTAAATATTCAGATGGTGGTTTTTAATAATTGAGATATTATAATAGAGTCATTTTGTAATTATTTGTTAAAATGATGAGTTTTTGCAAAACAAGACATTATAATGGTGGTTTTTTGAAATTTTCCTAATTAAGGGTATATACCCACGCGTCTTATGACGCTTGTTTTACAATTTCTAACGGAGATGTGAAAATGGTGATTTTTTGATAACCGCGCTATTATAATAAACTCATTTCGTAATTAGTTGTTAAAATGATAGTTTACTGTAAGATAGGGTATTATAATAGTGATTTTCTGCAATTACCCCATTGGTCCAAAATGTAGTATGGCCAAAAGGGATTCGGATTCGGAGTGTAAAAACGACGTCGTTTTGACGTTTTTTACTATAATCCTACGTAGTTTTGAGTGAACCCTTTACTAAAACTACGTAGTTTTGGCTCGCATTAAATAGCTTTCGCTGTACTGGATCTCAATCCGGTCAAAAGCTCGTCCCCCTTAATGTTCAATTTAGTTCGTTTTTCCCCTTTTGTATTCCGCGTTCCGAAAAATATTTTATAAACAACGGAGAATGGCATTTATTACGAACATAACTTGATTTTAATAGCACGCGATCTTAAAAATAAACATTGAGGAACCATGTATGTAAAAGTGTCATACAATATCGATTCAGTACATACCACACAACACACAAATTTCTGACAATACATTGTCAGTGTATTCATTAGTTTGTAATTAAAATACACGAGACACATTATACATGTGGCTTGAATGTATTGTAAATCAGATTCAGACCTATAGAACAAACACGGATCCTACTCAAGCTAGTTCAGTTTTTCCTCACTCAGATCTTGTACTCAAAATTAACAGCTCTATAAACAGAAAAACTTGAACTAAATGCACAGCGAATTTTAACGAGGAAACCGGTGCAACACCGGCGGAAAACCTCGTAGCCTTGATGCGGGGAGGCTCAACCCAAACAATCCACTAAGGTGCCTAAAACGGCCAAAGTACAAACCAATACTAGTCCTTGTTCAAATCACACAGCACACAGCTAAAGATTACAAGACCAATAATAAAAGAAGGAAGAAAGCTTCCCTGAATCGGCGAAGTCAATCGAAGCTAACCGCCTCGATTCAACCCGACGGCGCGACCCGCAACACCTAGAAGCTGCGACGACCGAGCCTTCAATCAGGACCTCGGACCAATCTCAAAAACGTCAGAAAACTTCCGTTCGCAATTGAAACTTCAACTCGAAATCTTGCGCTCAATTTTGAATCAGTCGGTGGAGGAATCAAATCTGAATTCTGGGAAGAAACCAGCCCTCTTTTTAACACCTCCAAAAACGCAGCCGTTCCATGTCTAGCAACTTGAACTTCTACTAACTGAAACGACACCGTTCCATGCTGCTACTTAACCCTTGTGCTCCAAACTACGCCGTTTTAGATGCTCTTTAAAAACATAAAAAATATGCTTAACTCTGTGCACCAAGTCAAGACCTCAGCATCTCTTTTGACCAGCCAAAATAAGTGCAACTTTACAACAAGAATTCTGAACTGAACTCAGGCTTACAACATAGGTTTACAACAAAATATGCTTAACTCTGTGCACCAAACTGAACTCAGTAGCTGCTATGAATTCTGCCTCAGTTGAGCTTAACGCAACAATAGATTGGAGCTGTGACTTCCAAGATACACAATTACCAGCCCATGTATAATAATAAGCAGTGGTAGACTTCCTAGAATCTTTATTACTTGCATAATCAGAGTCTACAAAGCCTACCAAATCAGGTTTTTGTTTATGCTTACCAAACACAAGTCCTAATTTACTAGTACCAGAAATGTACCTCAACAAATATTTCATTGCCAACCAATGTTTTTCACCAGGATTTGACATGAAACGACTAAGTACACTAATAGAAAAAGCCAAGTCTGGCCTAGTACACAACATTAGATACATCACTGATCCTACTGCTACATCATATGGCACCTTACTCATTTTCAATTTTTCAGGTTCAGTTGCTGGACAATCAGTTTTAGATAGTTCTATATGCCCTCCTAAGGGTATTAAAGCAGGTTTTACATTTTCCATTGAGAACTTACTCAGTACCTTGCCCATATAGTCTACCTGAGATAAAAACATAAGATTCTTACCTCTTTCTCTGTGAATATTTATCCCTAGGATTTTTTGTGCTTCACCCAGGTCCTTCATGTCGAAGTGAGATTTCAAACTGTTCTTTACGTCTATCACAAAAGAGTTAATACTACTCATGATCAATATATCATCAACATATAGTAATACAAACAGTGAATAACCAGACTTATTTTTCTTAAAATATAAGCATGCATCATATTTACTTCTAGTAAACCCAATATTCAACATAACAGAGTTAAATTTCTTATTCCATTGCCTTGGTGACTGTTTAAGACCATAGATGGATTTTTTCAGCAAACACACATGTTCAGGACACTTTTGACTAACAAAACCTTTAGGTTGTTTCATAAAGATTGTTTCTAATAGGTCACCATGTAAAAAAGCTGTCTTTACATCCATTTGATCCAAATACCAGTCATAATATGCAGTCATAGCTAATAATAATCTCAGAGTTTTGTACTTAACAACAGGAGCAAAGATATCGTTATAGTCAATCCCTTCCCTTTAGGAAAAACCCTTGGCCACTAGCCTAGCTTTAAACCTAGGTTTTTCTTTAGGATTATTAGACTCTTTAATTTTAAAAATCCACTTACAATCAATGGCTTTGGCACCCTGGGGTAGAGGTACCGGTTTCCAAGTGTTATTTTCGTCCATCGACTGAATTTCTTCAGTCATTGCTTCTTTCCACTGTTTTGAAAACTTGTTTTTAATCGCTTCCTCAAAAGTTTCAGGAGTTTGATAATTAATATGCTCAGCAATCAACAAGGAAAATTCAGCATTAGCACAATATTTAGGGTTTGGTTTAGGGACTCTACGCTCTCTATCCCTAGACAGTTGATAGTATCTAGGTTGGACCTAACTAATTCAGCAGGTACATTAGAGTGAGTTTCAGTGGTTTCAGGTACCGTATACTGTGAAGGTTCATTTTCAGGTTCATTTTCAGTAAAAGTTGCAACATCAATATTAACACCAATATTATCATTATCAGCATTATGTAAATCAATGTTATCCAACTGAATTTTCCATACCTGTCCCACCTGATTGGTGAGAATCATTCACTATTGAAGTCCCTTGAGGCACATTTTCTGAGTGAACTTCAGAAATGCTAGTCTGAGCATCACCATCAGATTCCTCCATTCCTTGAGCCATCACATTATCCTCTGCTTGGTGCATTGGTTCATTCCCTGGTTGATTCTCAACCTGTTCTACTTGTTCAACAATAGAGTTATGCTTTTCTTTAAAATAAAAAATATTCTCATTGAAAGTGACAGATCTAGCAGTTATTACTTTATATCCTCCTTTTTGTATTACTAAGAGTTTATATCCTTTTGTTCCCTCAGGGTATCCTAAAAAAACACACTTCAGTGCCCTAGGTTCTAACTTGCCTTGTTTAAGGTGAGCATAAGCTAGGCATCCAAAAGGCCTAAGATGATCTAAGGAAATTTTCTTATTTATCCACAGTTCCTGTGGAATTTTATATTCTATAGCTGAGTTAGGCAATCTATTAATCAGATAAACAGCTGTACATACCGCCTCACCCCATATAGAAGGTTTCATACCAGAACTAAATAACATACATCTTGTCTTTTCAAGAATTGTCATGTTCATTCTTTCTGCCATGCCATTCTGCTGGGGTGTATTGGGTACTGTATGCTGTCTGTTTATTCCATTTCCTGCACAAAACTCATCAAATTCGCTGCTACAAAACTCAAGACCGTTGTCAGTACGCAGACATTTTACTTTAAAATCAGTCTGATTCTCAACTAGTAACTTCCAATTCTTAAATTGTTCAAAAGCTTCGCTTTTATGTTTTAGCAGGAATATCCATGTTTTTCTAGTGTAGTGATCAATAATTGACATAAAATAGTTTCTACCTCCAATGGTGGGAACTCTCGCAGGACCCCAAAGGTCAGCGTGAACACTTTCTAGTGGGTTTGAGGTTTTAAACTCTGATTTAGAGAAGGAATGAGCTGTCTTTTTACCAAAAATGCAAGATTCACATACACCAACAGATACAGGCTTAAAATTAATTAAACCACACATACTCAAATGACTAAGCCCTTTATCACCGGGATGCCCTAGTCTAGCATGCCACTTCAGTGTTTCTAGCATACATTTATCAGGAGCACTAGTCACATTAATCTCAGAACTTAATTGCACATAGTAGAGGCCACCATGATTAATAGCTCTCATTAGAACTATACCATTTCTAATAACCTCCCTAATGCCATTTAAGGTTACAATCTTACACCCCAGATCATCCAATACAGACTCAGAAATTAAATTTCTTCTAAGACTAGGTACAAATCTGACATTTTGCAAATACCTTGTCTGTCCATCATGTAGCTTCAAAGGAACTTTACCAATACCCTTTATTTGCAAGCAGGTGTGATCACCTAAGGAAACCTGTCCTTCATCAAGAAGTGTCAGTTCAGAAAACAAAGATTTATCAGGTGAAGCATGCATAGTACATCCTGAGTCTATAATCCAGGATTTATCAGTACACATGTTAACAGAAGCATCAATTACCAAAAGTTCATTCTGATATTGATTTCTAGCTTCCAAGACATTTAGGCCTCCCTGAGTTTCCTTATTTTTCTTATCCTTCTCTAATTTCTTTTTCTTAAAGCAATATTCAGCAGTGTGACCATCCTTATTGCAATAAGTACAATGTCTATCAGATTTAGCCTTCTCTTTTTCTTTTTCTTTATCTAGTTTATTTTCCCCCTGTTTATCCTTATTTTTCTTCTTACCTTTCTTACCTTTATGTTTAACATACATTACCTCACTTTTGGGTATTTGTAATGTCTCGGTTGAGTGGCTGGTCTTAACCTTGAACACATTCAAGGTTTTATTCTCCTGGATCACCATTTCTTGAATTTTCTCTTTAGTCAACTCAAACCCTGTGTACTGCAAAACTGCTTTGACAATGCTAAATTGAGAAGACAGAGAATTTAACAATACAATAGCATGATGTATAGGTTTTATATGCTCATCACACCTTGCTACTTCTTGGATTAATTTCAAAAAAGTGTCAAAATTATCTTGGAGTGTAACATTTACATCCAATTTAAAATTAAAAAATCTGCCTACTACTGCAACAGTATTAGGCACATTATTTGCCAAGTACAGAGAATCCAGCTTATCCCATACCTGTTTTGGATCAGATAGATCCATTACCTGTCTCGCAACTTCATCAGTGAGCCTCATCATCACCTCTGTTAATGCTAGCTTTTGCGTTTGCTTCTTGACAGATGGATCAATGTTGATGGGCCATTCTTCAGTTACTGCAATATCACATTTTTCTTTGACAAGAATTAGCATCATTCTATACTTCCACATTGGAAAATCAGATAAACCATCAAAAGGTCTGAGTTTCACTACATCAGCCATGATCAGTTATCTGTGATAAAATACAGGCAGTTTCAGGCAAGATTATAAGGAGTAAAACAGTATTGAGATATCTTTAACACACGAAGATCAAATATGGTCCTAGGAATGATTAGATAATCCTATTTCCGCTCTGATGCCACGTTGTAAATAAGATTCAGACCTATGGAACAAACCACAGATCCTACTCAAGCTAGTTCAGTTTTTCCTCAATTCAAGAACTCAGATCTTGTACTCAAAATTAACAGCTCTATAAACAGAAAAACTTGAACTAAATGCACAACGAATTTTAACGAGGAAATCGGTGCAACACCGACGGAAAACCTCGAAGCCCCGATGCGGGGAGGCTCAACCCAAACAATCCAGTAAGGTTCCTAAAACGGCCAAAGTACAAACCAATACTAGTCCTTGTTCAAATCACACAGCACACAGCTAAAGATTACAAGACCAATAATAAAAGAAGGAAGAAAGCTTCTCTGAATCGGCGAAGTCAATCGAAGCTAAAGAACCGCCTCGATTCAACCTGACGGCGCGACCCGCAACACCTAGAAGCTGCGACGATCGAGCCTTCAATCAGGGACCTCGGACCAATCTCAAAAACGTCAAAAAACTTCTGTTCGCAATTGAAACTTCAACTCGAAATCTTGCGCTCAATTTTGAATCAGTCGGTGAAGGAATCAAATCTGAATTCTGGGAAGAAACCAACCCTCTTTTTAACACCTCCAAAAACGCAGCCGTTCCATGTCTAGCAACTTGAACTTCTACTAACTGAAACGACACCGTTCCATGCTGCTACTTAACCCTTGTGCTCCAAACTACGCCGTTTCAGATGCTCTTTAAAAACACTAAAATATGCTTAACTCTGTGCACCAAATCAAGACCTCAGCATCTCTTCTAACCAGCCAAAATAAGTGCAACTTTACAACAAGAATTCTGAATTGAACTCAGGCTTACAACATAGGTTTACAACAAAATATGCTTAACTCTGTGCACCAAACTGAACTCAGCATCCCTTTGCTGGGCTCGTTGTGTCTCGTTTCTACTGCGGTTGTCTTTTTGGCGTCTGGTAATGGTGGGTGTATGCTGCGGTGGTCGTTTTTGTTCTCCTCGACGTGGGCGTCTCTGTTTTGGACCTCCCTGGCGGTTCTGGTTCTGTTTTTGCTGTATGTCTGCCCTTTCCAGTGCTTGCCGCGTCTTCGTTCGGTCTGGTGTTCCTTAGGTGGACTTGGGCGGTTGGATGCTGCTGCTGCTCGGTCGGTGGCTTTCTGTCGGCTGCTGCTGCTCGGTCGGTGGCTTTCTGTCGGCGCGGTTGGATTTCGTCGCGGTCGGCGTTCGGTGCGGTTGGATGTATTTCAGCGCTGTCCACGTGTCACTTCAGTTTCCTTGCCACGTGCACTCGTAAGCATTACTTTGTCGCTGCCAAGTGGTGCATCCTTCTGATCTTTTGCAAGATTTACTGCTGTGTTCTTACAGTGCCGTTTTGCTCATCTGCTTAAAATAGTTCATGTCTGCTTCCCATCCGAGATGATCTTTCTGAAGGTTCAAAGTCATCATTATTTTATTATCAATGCCGTCTCGGGCGATAGTCTTCATGGACGTACTTAAATTTTCAGTCCATTTGTTTGATTATTCTTGGGTACTGGGGCGAAGTACTCGTCCACACTACGCTTAGTTTACTTTTATTCTGTGTTCGAGGTCTCCATTCGCTTGTCGATTGGGATCAAGTCCTCTTTTGTACCTTTTTGAGTCTTAGCACTCTTTCAATCAAAAAAACAAAGAATCGCACATCGTCTCGGATCTATATAACTTGACGCGTGTTACGTTGGATGCCCTAGATAGCGACAGATCGTTTTTTGTTTTAGACTATAACACACACACCTCACGATCGATCGATTGGCATCGGATGAGATTTTTGAATTAAGAATTTTGAGTCTCTTCCTAATTTGCTCTCATATATATTTTTATTTTAAAAATGGTAACAGAATGTGTAATCTTTATTTCAACAATTTAATTTTATTCGTCTATATTTTTCAAATTTATTGTTTGGAAATCTATACTATATATAAAGCGGGAAGGGGTGAATTGACGGTTTCTTTTGAAGCCACAATTCATCTTCCGAAAATACCCTTCCCCAATTTTATATTTACATATTTAATATTTAACTATTAAACTTTTTATAAACTATATTATAAAAATTAAATTAATTTACACATTTATATGTGCAGAAACTACTAGTATTTATAATTTATATAAAAGAATCAGTTTTCACCTTATTTTTTCAAAATATAGAAACAGATAACTATTATATTATATAGAAATTCTATTGGAAAAAATTAAATTATTTTACAAACAATTATTTAACTAATCATCGACAATTAAGTAACTAGAATATTTAATTGGAGTTCTTAAATGATGCATGAAATCAAACAAACGCAAAAACGACACCGTTATAGTTGGAACACAGACCAAACAACACGTGACTACGACTTAGATGCACAGTAAAAAAGCAAGAACATCATCGTGAGAAAGTTGAGGGCTCAAGTACATCAAATCATATCAAAGCCCTAACACTCTCCGATCCCGATCGTCAACTCTCATCTCACCTGTAAGCAAGCTTTTTCGATTCCATTCAATTCGATTTTTCTGATTCACGATTCTTGAGTTGAAATCTTGTATTGGCCTCTCTCGATTCATTCATTCTCAGATGGGCAATCTGTCAGTTCTCATAGCGGCTGCTGCTGCTGCAGTTGTTCTGATTCTATCGTTTTCGCAACCGACGCTCGCCATCAGATTTGTTATTGATAGAGAAGAGTGCTTCTCGCATAATGTCGAGTATGAAGGTGATACTCTCCATGTCTCCTTTGTTGTCATCAAGGCTGACGCTCCTTGGCATTATGGAGATGACGGCGTTGACCTAGTGGTATTCTTTTGCATTCTGAACTGCTAAGCTTAAATTTGTCTTAAGCAGATCTAGTTTTTAAAAAATTTAAGAAGCTGAAAAAGCAATGCCAAGCAGTTTTTAGCTTTTTGGAAGTTGGATATAATTGATTTTTTCATTTTATTTCGGAGATATTTGGTTTTATTTTATTTGGTGTTGGCAGATTAAGGGGCCTGGAGGGGAACAGATACATGATTTCCGCGACAAGACGAGTGAGAAGTATGAGTTTGTTGTTCACAAGAAAGGTCTCCACCATTTTTGCTTTACCAACAAGTCCCCGTACCATGAAACCATTGATTTTGATGTTCACGTTGGCCACTTTGCGTACCATGACCAACACGCTAAAGATGGTAACGGAGCTTCTACAGTCGCAAAATTTAACTGGATATTTTGGATTGAGAATTGAGTTTTGGCTGTTTGAATTTTGCAGAACATTTTACTCCATTGATGGAACAGATATCAAAACTGGAGGAGGCTCTTTACAACATCCAATTCGAGCAACATTGGTTGGAGGCGCAGACTGACCGACAAGCTATTGGTAAATCGCTTTTAAGTCTGACATTTTGAAGAAAAAATGTTGCATTTATGCGTGTCACTGAGAAAAAATCTTATGAAATACTTTGTGTATATTCCCACTCCTTGAATATTGGTTACTGGACATAGTTTGCATTTTTTTGGGTTTCATTAATATGAACATTTTTGTAAGTTATTTTAAAGGATTATTGGAATGTAATCCATGTTTCTTATAACTGCAGTGAATGAAGGAATGAGCAAGAGAGCAGTCCACAAGGCCATTTTCGAGTCTTTTGCACTGATTGGTGCCAGCTTCCTACAAGTATATCTCCTGAAGCGGCTCTTTGAACGGAAGCTTGGAACATCAAGGGTTTAGATCAATATATATACTTATATTTGCCCCTTTGAACTTTTATGTTAGCTGATTTTAATGTCAATTCCACTTTTAAACAACAAAAATCGTGATGTTATGTTGAAATTTTATATTCTAGAGACTCAGTTTATCAATATATTCTTAATATTTATCTGTCTTTAACCTCAAAGTACTCCATTTGAAGCGCATATTTAGCTGCTTTTCTGATAAACATAAAACTATGCTTTTGATTAATATACTGCGACAAGTGCTGATATTGATATTGTTAAACAAACAACCAAACAATGGTAACACTATGAATATCCTTCCAATGCACACTTTTTCCAGTCAGAACTTTTCCTCCAACTTAGCGATGTATTTTGCTTTCTGAACTGATCTCAGAAATAGCAACAAGAATAAACCTGCATAATGATAAGTCTCAACCATGAGAAGAAAACACGTATCATAGCAAAATAGTTTTGATTCGACAGTAGACATTGAAACTCTACCTGCGCTCACAAATGATACATTTGATAGGAGTTGAAGTCCTTGCTTGTACAGACTCAAGCCGAGGTTCACAAGAGTGCATCCCAAGACGGTGTGAATGGTTGCTACTTGCAGTGATGTGGCCTTCTGAGCTGCTCTTTCCGACTGATTTATGGAAGCATATTAAGTTTTAAAAAAGTAAGGTTAGCATGCAGTTCTGTGTCAGCTAGGGACTTAGCTCAGATATTACATAAGCTTCATAGTCATCGAGGATAAATGTACAGAGAACTGAGTTGAGAGTACCTCGAGGACACGAACACGAAGTTTCAAGTCCCCAGAGTCAAGTTGTTTGATGAATTCTTCTATTCGTTGGATTCGGTAGGGCATGGACATGGTATGATTTCTGGCCTAGAAAAAATGAAACAAATTGTGAACGATGCAACTGATTTCATAATAGGCAGACGAGGAAATTTAAGAAGAAAGTAGTAAGGTACATCATCAGCTTGTTTCCCTAAATCTGCCACGAGATGCGTGCTGCTCTGCTGTTGTTGCATCATTAAAATTTCCTGCAAGTAAATTAGGTGTTGAAACTAAAATGAAGCCATGGAGAAGAAATGTGAAGTCATGTATTCGGAAAGCTACCCCCGCAAAAGGTGCTGCGATTTTCATAAAAGAAAATTTTGGATCTAATAAATTTCCAATGCCTGCGACATGGAATCAATATTAGGTAATATGTTTCATTTGGACGAAAAAACAGGTATGAACACGAACAGACTTAAGGGAGCCATGTTTAGCACCTTCAAGAGTAGAGAATGCCCTCAAGACATAGGCAAAAGTGGATGGAAATTGAAATGGTTGGTCTGTTGCTATTGCAAATAAATCCTACAAAGCAACATCAACTAAGATTTGTTTTCTTCTTCGCAATATAATTGTACAAATATTTTTAAAGAGCAGTATGAATGTTGAAATACTTCATACCTCACCGATTGCGGCAAATGTTGTCTCTTCATCTGGCTTTTGGTTGAATAAATTGTCCAAGAAAAACTGCACGGACCTTCTCACCTAAAACCATGATTTTATGATATATACATTAGCATCTACTATAACAACCCACATGAACAATGCTTATCTACTCCAATTACATACCGATGCCATATCTCCTGTGGGCTTCAGAGCTCCGAGAGCCACGAGGCATTTCATAACCTAAAAAGAACATGAAAGTGATAATAATTATAAATCTGATGACAGATGTCAACCATTGGAAACTAAAAAATATGTCACACATAGGAGTCGAACCTTTCTTGCGTCTTTCTCATTAATAGCATAAAATAGCTCAAGTAATCTTTCTCGTGTAAACGCTTTTATCTCACCCATCATACCAAAGTCATAATAGACGAGTGCCTCATCCAGGTCAATTGCTAAATTTCCAGGGTGAGGATCAGCATGAAAGAAACCAGTTCTCAATATCTGAGTTGAAGAACAGCAACCTAGTTATTTTCCAAATATATATTGGGCTCGTATAAATGGAAAACGGGGAGTACTGAAAACCATAATCAACCTGAATCAAGTAAGACTCAACCACCCGCGAAGCAATTCTAGAGCGGTCATAACCTCGTGCCTCCAACACATGTAACTGATTTATCTTGGTGCCTACTTATCATAAATACAGTTAAAGTGCATAACAGACCATTCTTAATTGTAAGATTAAGCAAAAATCTCGACTCTAACCTGGTACATATTCCATGGTGAGAACTTTTGAGCCAGTGTAATCCCAAAACACCATCTACAGAAGGAAGCTATGTCACCTTAAGCAGCACGAATAAAAATAATAAGGTATAGGATGACAAGAGAAGCATACAGGCACTCGAATCCATTTTATGTTTCGAAAATCACGACGAAATTTGTCACAACTCCTCCCCTCATTTATGTAGTCTATTTCTTGATAAAGTATCCTGAAATAAAAATGAACTTGATTCATAATATTGTGCAGCTGAAGTGTACTAATGTGTGGATGGTTTCAACTCACGTGGAGCATTCTTTGTATACACCAACCCAGTCTTTTATAGGGCCACCTAGTATTCCAGTTTTCTCAAAATACTCAGCGAGTATCTTCATGTTTTCTGAGCCAAAAGAGTTTCTATTGGTTCGAAATATTTTGATTACAATTCAAGATTATTTAACTTAAATGCCGAGCGTGCTTACTCATGTCAATGTCAAACAATCTCTTTAAACCAGGCCTCTGGACTTTCACCACAACTTTATCACCATCATGCAGAACGGCACGGTGGACCTAAACAAGAGGCATCATAATGAATATATGAAGGACCACTGGTTGGTTGCTATGAAGAGAAATATCTGCCGAGTAAAAAAAGAAATCTAAAGACCAGACACCTAAGTACCTGACCAAGGCTAGCTGCAGCAATTGGCTGATCGTCGAATTTTCTGAACAACACCTCAATTGGAGCCTTGAGCTCACTCTCAATCAACTCTCGTGCTCGCTTTGGTGAGAATGCTGGGACTTTGTCCTACAATTAGATGATGGAGAATGAATAAATTTGGAGTTACTTGCTGATTGAAATGCCAAATTTTTGATTGATCGTTACAACCTGAAGCTTTGCGAGTTCCTCAACATACTCAATAGGTAGCAGATCCGACCTTGATGACATTAATTGGCCAAGTTTAATAAATGTCGCACCAAGTTTCAGCATCTGTTCTCGGAGCCACGAGGCAGTTCTGCGCATTCTTTTTTTCTAAGATAAAAAATGGAAACATAGATTAAATTTTAAGCAATGAGGATAACTACAAAGAAGTTACTTCCATTGAACTGGGAGAATAAGGGAAGGAATATCACTTTTTTCTCTTCTGTAAATCCTCCCAAGTATGTCCATTTTGCATTGTCCAAAATATACCGAAAGCGCAGTGAAATAATAAGAGACCACACCTCAATATTCCTCTGAAATGAGCTATAATTTTCATTGGACCAACTATAACTTTTTACTGAGATAACAGGCTCGAGCTCTTCCGCAGGAGGAAGCAGCTTGATTTTCTCATTTTTTCTCGCTTCCGCTGGAGTCCCCACAACCATCACAAATGCTGTGCCGCTACCAACTCTTTCTGATCCATTAATGATCTCCACTTTCTTCACAGCAGAATCTCTTTTGACAATCTCACTTGTAGGCACCATATGTATAGCTGATCTTAATTTTGCGTGTGAGCCAGTCTGTCGCATTTCAGCATGGATCATAAACAAATTCATTCCGGCAAATAATAATCCACATCCACTGTAATGTTGTCTGAGTCTCAGAGCTGATATGGAACCCTTAGAACTGAGGTCTTTAAAAGCCCTTTCTCCCCTCATAAAGTCCACATCTGGACTAAAGCTGACGCGTGTAGAAAGCACGGCCACCATATCAATCAGTGTAAAGAAACACCTAAAAGTCCCAAACACATAAAATTCTTCATAAATTCAATCAAGCAATGAATTGAATGAAACCTATTAACCCAGCAAACAAAGTATTTAAAAGGTACCGAGATCCAGAAAGACAAAGGCGCTCACCGAACTAAGCGCAGCAGTGGCACTCAGTCGAAGTAGATCGAGGAGAGGCGAGTGTTGCGATCGGGGAACGTGCAGGAGGCATGTTTGAATAAAATACCAAAAGAGTGTCGACAAAAGCATGTTTTATTATTATCAAAAAAACAAACTGGTACCATTTGATGTATTCATTCATCAAAAATAATTACATCCGGTCGAAACAAATGAATTATGGAGTAGTTCAACTGACTAGCTGGTGATTGAAGAAGTGTGCCATTTTCCAAGAATGAACGTCTAGTCATTTTCCGTTACCTTCCAAAATCTACAACTCCTTTCTTGGATATGTTCTTGCAAATCTATGTAACATCACATTATCTAACTTAAGAGGTCCGCACTTGCCATCTCCTACAAATGAACTGACAATCTTAGTGTTGATATTTCACGTGTTTTATGTACTCATACTCTTGTTCGAAACAAATGAGGACAATGCCGTGGAAATTGGAATGAGGCTGAATTGCGGTGAATACTAAATTTAAAAGTTTGATTTACTTTACATGTACATTAGTTGCGATAACAACCGTTTTTTTTGCTCTTCTTCGTCTCTTGAGTTCCACTTTGATAACACAAAAACATTGTACAAGTGCATCACTGCATTGCTGGCAGGAGTTAATCCTCATCGGCATGCACTTTCACAGAATTGAGTCGCCGTGTTCTCTGATCCAATGCTGCCATCACTGCTGGCTCCTGCTTTTTCCTTTGCTTTGTGATCGTGTTGCTTGTCATGGACCCGATTTTATCAAAAACCACCTGCATATGAAATTTCATTAATTTTGACTAAAACCACCTGCACGTGCGCTGAGAGGGGAAAGGTCAAATTTTGTTTACACTGAGCAAATCATCAGGATCAAACATATGGTGAGTTGTCCTCTGTAATATATTCACTATGTCCCCGGCATGATGAGCTAGAAGTAACTCGTCCTCTTTCATCTGTATGTTAGAAAATTTAATTCATTTCGTCTAATTGAATGGCGTGATATAAAAAAGGCATGGAAGGGAACCTTACCATGAAGATAGCCAACGCTACATGAAGGAGCACCTGTGCCCCCTCAAAAAATATGACATCCCAAACCCGCATAGTTGTCTACGAGTAATTTAAAGCCACGATTTTAAAAACCAAAAGTATACCTGTCTCCATGAAATTACATAACTAACAAAAGACAATGCTATATGCACAGATGATTAGTGCATAGTGATAAAAGACATCATTATGTTTTAATTTTTATCAGAAAGGAAGGTATCGAGTTGATGGAAATGAGAAAAAGTACCTCAGAAGGCAAGCTTTTTGAGAAGAGACACAGAAACCACTCGGTAGCAACAAGGGATACGTCGAACTCCAAGTCTTCCAAATGTGTTGCAATTCTGTAAATTTTTATCTACTACCTTGTTAAAAATGCTGGGCTTGTAGAACATAAGATGAGAGAATTTAATTTTCAGGAACAAAAATGTGAAGAGAGGAGAGGACCTTGGACACTTCTTCGCCAAGAGATCTTTAAACACTCGTTGTTCAACATGGCATCCTGTTAAATTGTGTGAGTAGCAATCACTGACTAATACGTCCTCCAGGAGAACTGCCAGCATCCAGAAAGCATCTTCCTCGGTTTTCATGACAAGTAATAGCATTGCTGCAACATAATTCAAACCCTGCAGCACAGGTCGACATTGCACTTCAGTCATCGAAAGCTAAAATCTTTGTAATCATTTTTGTCGAATGGGAAAATAAGGAAGACGAAGAAGGCCACCTGACAATAGCCAACTTCAGAATCACGAAAAGAATACCCAACAAGCACACGCCTAAGTGCTGCGTGACCCTCCGGAGTGTCTAACCATGGATGGCCCGGGAATGTTCGTGGCAGATCCTATGCTTAAGACGATATCAAAATAAATCACAAACAGAGTGCAAAATGTCAAGATAAATCGGACCCTGTCATCTATAGAACTTACATGATCGATCTGCTTGGTGGCGGGTGTAGTTTTACCCTCAACAGCCCTGGTCAAGTCACTATAATAACTCTCCGGAACCATATCCTTCTTTTTAGAAGCCCCAGACAAAGAAAACCAAACTTTAGGCCTTAAATTAGGTGGAACCCCCTTTCTTACCAGTCTCTTTAAAGTAACAGCGTTAACTATGGTCGAAAACTTAAGTGGAGACTTGAGCTTAATGACTTGAGATATAGACGATATCTGAGACTGCAAATACCAATTGGCGCCTTTGCTAGCTTCCAACGCCCACCAAACCCGGGACTGCTGCCTCACCCTTTCCCTAACCTCGTTCAACACATTCACATCATCAACATTTCCTTCCACAATAAATCCATATGAATCCTGAAACTTCACTGTTATATTCGCCCTTCTAGTGTGCAAGCTTGGCCTAAAACTCGCATCAAATGACGAGTTCCTTCTCTTCTCCATTCCATACATTGCTTCAGAGATGTAACAATAGTAAATAAACGTTCAAAGTTTCATACAGATCCATCTATCAATATAACCACAGCCAAACAGCGTCAGACCAGCATATCTTCAAATCTAGCCAAGATTCAAACTTTAGGTCAAAATCCCAAATAAATATTTTCCTATACAATCTCGAAATTAAAACCTAGAAACATGGCACCAAAAATTTTGAGACACGAAGAATACGAGCAAACAGATCACAGAAACAGAATCATCATAAACGAGCAAGATACAAACTTTCACCCAAAACCCAACACCAAGTTTATAATTTCAAAACCCCTACAATCTCAATAAAACAAATCATGACATCCAAGTAAAGCAGTGCAGCATTTCAAATCAAACCAAAAAAACATGAATCAGACAAAGATATACGATAAATCACCATTTTTCAACAAAACTGAAAAGCGGAGATAAAGGTGTACCTGCATAAAATGGAGCAGGCGGGGATCGAATGATGAAAGTATTTGGAATTGAGGGGAAAGGGGTTCTGGGAGAATATAAATGTGAGATGGAGAGACAAGTCAGGCGTGGCTTGAGATGGACCAAATCGTCTTAGGTTCGAATGGGAATTGGGAACGCAGTGGACTTGTTCTCCAATAGACCTTCTTTTGATTTTTATCATAATAATATAAATGTGGTGGAGTATTTGGGACCGTTGCCTAATTTCAAATGGACTAAAAATGCTTTCCTGCCAAAAGTTTTTATGTGTTTTGGGATTTTATGGGTTCAAAGTTATTGCGATAAATTTATTAAAATATTATTGTTTCAAAATTTGTTGGAAAGGCTAAAGTAAAAAGTAATTTTGTCCAAAAGAAGAAAGTTCATATATATTTCCTTTTTTTGATAAAAGAAATTTCATATTTGAATATACAATAAAGTTGTTGGAACCACGACAATGATTTGGATTCGAAGGCTCCAAATTGACGATGCAATAAAGCCGCTTGCACTTATTGCACTTTATGAATACCCACCCGATTTGAATTTTGAACTTATTGCACGTTACGTATCTAAAATTATAAATCAAGAAGATACTTTTTCAAAATGACGACGCTAACCCTACCCATCGTAAGTCGTAACCGTCTAATTCGTCTTCCAGCCGCATGGACCAAACCCATCCACTGGTGCCGGCGATGAAGTTCGAGGCGTCGTTGGATATGATTGATAAGGAATTGTTGTGTCCGGTTTGTATGCAGATCATCAAAGACGCGTTTGTGACGGCTTGCGGTCATAGCTTTTGTTACATGTGTATAGTTACGCATTTGCAGAATAAGAATGATTGTCCTTGTTGCTCTCAGTTCCTCACTTCCAATCACCTCTTCCCCAATTTTCTGCTCAATAAGGTACATTTTTCTAAACTTGTGGTTTTTAAATTTTGTTCATTCTTATGTGCTTCTTGCCTCCTGTAGATATTGAAAAAGGCATACACTCTTCAGATTTCAAGAAACGCATCCCCTGTTGACTTTTTTCGTCAGGCACTCCAACAGGTCAGTTATTGTTAGACATTTTTTTTGTCATCTTCAGAATTTGATGATTTTATATAAAGGCCCAATTTTGTCATTGCTCTTGTTTTTGTGCAATACAAACATTTTGTTACTATGGAGTTAAAAGGAATATATATAATCAACATATGTAAGCCTCTTTTATAAGCTTGGTTTAGGCATCCAAGTGTCATAAGCCTGCCCTGCATATTAACATATGACTTTAGACCGAAAGGCTCCTGGTGTGTGGTATTTCTCATGTTATGTGAAACTAATCTAATATATCTTATGCATTATGGGTATTGATCCATCATAAAAACGGCATTGGGGTCAACACCATCTAACACGTCATATATTTTCTTTTTTGCAATTTTTGTTTATTACTCTTTCTGGTGCACATTAGACAGGGCTGTGAGCTTTCAATAATGGACTTGAACGCATTGTTATTCCTGCTCGCTGAGAAGAAAAGAAAAATGGAACAAGAAGAAGCGGAGAGAAACATGCAAGTGCTGTTGGACTTTCTGAACTGCATTAAAAAGCAAAAAATGGAAGAACTGAGAGAGGTGCACACTTGTTTTTTTGTTACAAGTTTGGGTTAAGCTTTTTACGGGATGTACCACTCCGACAGATGTTGAATGCACTTTCATTAACTTATGTTTCTAATTAAGAACGCGGCAATACTCAAGTTGAACGAGTTATAGAGAAAGTAAAAAGATCTCAATATGCTTATTTTTGAGTTGTCAACCTTCTTGCGTTGGCTTTTAATTTTTTTTCTTTCACAGGTGCAAACAGATTTGCAGTTTATTAAAGAGGACATTAATGTCGTAGAAAAGCTCAGAAAGGATTCCTCTAGTGGATCAGACTTGCAGCATACTAGTCAATCAAGACAAGCTGTTCTTAGGAAGAAGAGGGTCCATGCCCAGGTTGGTTTCTTGAATTACTGTTTTGGATAAGAAGGAAAAGTCTACTATGTATTCATTTCATGCTAGGCTTTGGAATCATTTTTGATACTGTATGATAAAGGTACTTAGTACTTACAGGAATCAACATGCTTAATTAGTTAGGCTGTTTGTAAAGGAAACATACTCTTCTCTTTCTGATGGCATTATTTTATTACATGGCGCAGTTTGACGGCTTACAAGAATGTTACCTTCAAAAAAGGCGTCTTTATGGTAACCAAGTCAATACCCAAGAGCAGATGAGCGGTAGTGTGCTTCGCAGAGAAGGTTATAGTGCTGGCCTAGAAAATTTTCAATCTGTGCTTACTACATTCACACGTTACAGGTGCATTTTGACTTTTATAGTTAGTTAATTATTTGTTAATTCAGTATCGGGGATCTATTTTCCATATGTCAATTTCGAAATTGTTTTTCTTTTGCAACAGTCGGTTGAGGGTAATTGCAGAGCTAAGGCATGAGGATCTCTTCCAGCCAGCTAGCATAGTTTAAGGTCGGGTCATTGTGTTCAATAACCCATTGCTAATTACAAATGATTACTTTCGCAAGATGTAATTCTTCTTTTCATTAAAAGGTGTAGTCACAAGAATAATCAGTTTGCATACCATAACTTTGAGTTGACAATAAATTAAAAATTCGGACAGTGGATCATTACAAGTAAATATAATGCATGACACAAAAATTTAATTGTTCTCATGAATTATATTGTGCCAGTTGATCCTTTATTCATTGTTATTTTCTTACTATTGTGGGATGTAGCTTCCATGTTTACTGTTAATGACATACGGTACTTAATTGTCTCACTTGGTGATAATTCAATTTGTTGCAGCATAGACTTTGACCGAGATGATGAGTTTTTTGCTACGGCCGGAGTTTCAAAGTGCATAAAAGTTTTTGACTTCGCATCTGTAAGCTCTCAGTATCTGGCTCAGGTTTTTAGTGTAGCTTGTAAATCCATATATGAGATCTGTTGAGAACTGAGCAAATTCCTATAGCATCTTGTTTTTGTTAGTATATAAATATTATGAAGCTTCCTTATGTTGCCCATGTATAAGCTGGGTGTCTTCTTTGATTGAAATTTTGTTACTAGATTTATGAAGTACGGACCCTGGTTTGCTTTATTGACGGTGATCCCTTGGTGGCTCTGTCATCGTAGGTTTTGAATGAACCTGCTGAGGCGAACTTTCCTGCTGTTGAAATGTCAACGCGGTCCAAATTAAGTTGCTTAAGTTGGAACAAGTTTATCAGAAACCATATTGCCAGTTGTGATTTTGATGGGATGGTGACCATTTGGGATGTCAACACTCGTCAGGTAATCATTAGTATCTTTCCCTGCTGAATGCTCTTTAATTTTAAGTAATATCTTGCTCATCCTCCATTTTGAACCACTACCAGAGTTTGATGGAATATGAAGAACATGAATATAGAGCATGGAGTGTTGATTTCTCCCGCACGGAACCTACACAGCTTGTATCTGGCAGTGACGACGGTAAGGTACTCATTTCTCTGTATTTCAGTTATGAAACTATGTGAATCACCTTGACTTTCTTGAAAGCATAACCAGCACTTCTATGGGTCTTGAATCTTGATGGATAATTATTACAAAGTTTAGAATATAGTTAAATAGGGAAAAGATTGAAAATAATGGACTTCAGACTTAAATGTGCATTATGAAATGCCTTGTGACATAGTGCTTTGCATTCTTTTAGGTTAAAGTGTGGTGTACTAATCAAGAGGATAGCGTTTTGAGCATTGACATGATAGCTCAGATATGCTGTGTGAAGTATAATCCTCGCTCCAGCTTCAACATCGCTGTAAGCTCTTCGTAGACATTTATTTTTACTTTTCAAGTCCAAATATTTAAGCCAAACCGAAGGCTTCTGGAGATGGAAATACCCTTAATAACATAGATATAGTTGTAGATGGACAGATGGACTTGCAGTATTACTTAATTCATAGATTTTAAAAAATATTTAAAGATTTGCTTTTGTCAGTCAAGAACTCTATCAAACTGAAGCTTGTGCGATTGTTTATTTAAATTCTCTTTGCAGGTTGGCTGCAGATTGCAATATCTATTATTACGATTTAAGGAACATTAGCCAGCCTCTTCACATATTCAGTGGTCACGATAAAGCAGTGTCATATGTCGAATTCCTGTCCAAATCAGAGCTTGCTTCAGCCTCAATAGACGGTACACTAAGATTATGGGACGTCAACCAAAACACACAGGTGGGTGAATCGCGTTCTGACTTAAAGAGCAACATCATTGTGAAGTTTGACAACCATTTCAAATTAAGCAAATTGACTGTTCCTGATTTGTTACAGGTGCGGGAATATAGAGGTCATACAAATGAGAAGAACTTTGTGGGTCTAGCTGTAAACAGTGAATACTTAGCATGTGGCAGCGAGACAAACGAAGTATTTATTTATCACAAGGTTATCATCAACCAAATTTCTACACTACATCTCTAATACTAAAATTCCTAAATTTGTCAATACAAAATCTGAACCTTCCACAGGAAATATGCAAACCAGCTACATGGCACAAATTTGGCTCACCAGAAGTGGTTGAGGCTGAGGAAGATGCAGGTTCTAACTTCATAACTGCTGTATGCTGGAAGAGCGACAGCCCCACTATTCTAACGGCCAACAGTCAAGGTACCATCAAAGTATTGGTACTTGCTGCTTAGATCATGGTAGTTGCAAGCTTCTTGGAGGGTTTATTTTGGATTTGCCATGTATATTTTGTTAACATGGCAACCATTGGACTCTTGTTACTTGCGAGACTGTTAAGTTATACTAACATGATGCTTCATTGGTCAGAATGAGTTTCTTGAGGCCCTGGTGTTGGACTCTGAAATAAAAATATATTAGACGTCTTATGTGATAAAAATGTGAACAATTAATATTTTGATCTTAAGAGAACATTTTGAGATCAGAACTAAAGTGCATTGATGCACACTGTAGTTTTTACATTCTTCTTATAAAAAATATTTGCATAAACCCAAAAGCTGATCCTGCTCAACATCCTAAACTGATGCTAGGGCACATTGATGTTAAACATAAACTCAGTACAAACAAAATAAAAAATGAGGAGCAAAATGAAATAACCCTCAAACAGCAAACAAATTTCTGGGTCAAGGAGTCTGACAACCTAAGACTGTGACTAAAAACATTGAAAGGAAAAGAGATACCCCAGGGAGGATTGGAATATATGCAATACTCCAAGTCCTGAAGCTGCTCCATGGGGAGATGGGTTATGTCTGCCATTCTCTGTGGAGCTTATGGTTTACATAAACGGTGGGACAGAAACGAAGAGAGGACACAGTGAGATAGGAGGAAAGCGAGGAGCACGAGACTTGCTCAAAACCAAACGGGAATGGAATTTCAATCAAACTAAATTTCTTTTTTATTTATAATGAAGTTTATGAATAAATTGACATTAATGAATAAATGAGATTAAAAACCTGTATCTGTGTAACTTTGTTTGTTGTGAATTCAAATTAAACTAGTTTTTATTGGTAGGGTTATTCTCGAGAGGGATTTTTTTTGTAAGACGAGGACATAATCTCAATTGTTGAATTGATAAAAATCGATTATTATTATTCCTTATCTTATTATTAATAAAGCGCCAACCCTCCTGTATTGTCGGTTACTTTTGAAGCCACATTCCGACTTCCAAAATTATCCCTGATTCTTCATATATTTACAATATCATATTAGTATATAATATTTCATTTGGTGTTATATATTGTTATATTTGCACAAATTTTTGTGCACCAATATATTAGTTTGATTTGTTCTCTTGCCTCATCCTAAAATTTAGTAATAGGACATGAACAGAACTATCAACTATGGGCCTATGGCTGTTTTTTAATTGAAAAAGTAAAAATAATATACAACTGTTGTCGCCTGAAAACATTGGAGACTTTCTAAAAGTGTTTGAAAACCGTCTCCTTTTTTAGGACGGGACATAACCGACCATAACTTACGCCACTTCAAATTAAAAGATTGAAACATTCCATAGCACTAATCACGCCATGCACCTACACACACCGCCTACGATTCTTAAAATATATATTCGGAATGCGTTTCTTTTAGGTGAATTGAAATTAATTGAAGGAAAGTAAATAATAATTGAACTACTTTTCATTTTACATGAAAAGTAAAATAAAGAACTTTAATAATTGTGTTAAATGGGTAAGTTGCTTTTGAATCATGTAAAATTTTCTGTGCGTTCACTTCGCCGGAATGGAATCATTTGGAATAGAATGGAATGAAATGATGAATCTAAAATGAAATTTTGTCCAAATTCATTATTCCATTCCCACGAAATGCATTCCATTCCTTCAAAGTGGACGCACGGAATGATATCTCATATAGTCTATAACCCATACAACTAGAATCTAAACAACGCAATTTTGAGTTATTGATATTAAAGCTACGTAGTTTTGTAAAAGTTCAAAATTTAGAAATTGGATTATAGTAAAACGGTATCGTTTTGAACTATTTTAGACCAAAACTATATCGTTTTACGATTACATTCTGATAGGCAATATGGGATCCGAGTTCTAATCGCACAAAACCATCCTCATTATAGGTTAGATTTTACGACATTTATATTATAATATTCTATAGAACCATCTTTGTAACATCCCCGTTAACAACTCTTATAATGACAGAGTCTTATAAAAATTGAAATCATTCGGATTCGGTTTTTGTAAGACAAAGAAGATTTGTGAGACAATAAAACAAGATCTTCATCATTGATTTTTGATAGTCTAATTTTGAAAATCAAAATAATATAATTTTTAAATAAATTGGAGGGTATGTGTGCGCAAATCTCAACCGTTAAATTATAAGTATTATTTAACAATTATTTATATTCGTCACCTGATCTTTATCCGAAATCATATCATACGAATTTTGTTGGCAAAACATCATAAAATCTTCGACGTTTATATCTTTGTCTTAGGATTAAGAAATTAAATACAAAGGGCTTAATGTGTGTTGATATAATTGATAAAACGTGAGCGCGCACACACATGTCGATTATCAAACTCGATTTCAAACCCGACACAATCACTCAAAATAATAAACGTGCACATTTATAAGACACAAATGCGCTGCAGCTTCTTCATAAAAGTCTCCAAAATGGCAAAGATGGGTTCTCAATGCGGAGCCTTGATACTATTTGTTTTAGCGTCTCCTTCGTGGTGTTTTAGTTTTGACTATGCCGACGCACTTTCCAAGTCACTTATTTACTTTGAGTCGCAGCGCTCGGGAAGGCTGCCATATAATCAAAGAGTGGCTTGGCGGGATCACTCTGGCCTCATTGACGGTCTTGAACAAGGGGTGGATTTGGTTGGAGGATACTACGATGCTGGAGACCATGTTAAATTCGGTCTTCCCATGGCATTCACTATTACAATGCTGTCCTGGAGCGTAATCGAGTTTGAAAACCAGATCACGGCTGCTGGAGAGCTGAAGCACGCACTCGAAGCGATCAAATGGGGGACTGATTACTTCATCAAGGCTCACTCTAGCCCCAATGTCCTCTGGGCAGAGGTTTTACTCGACTTTAACAATTATAATCAGTTCAGTTTAAGTCATTTGCGTGATTTTGGAGTTTGTGTGGTCTCAGGTGGGTGACGGAGACACTGACCACTACTGCTGGCAGAGGCCAGAGGATATGACAACATCTCGAAAAGCCTACAAAGTAGACGAGACTCATCCTGGGTCGGATCTTGCTGGAGAAACAGCAGCAGCAATGGCGGCCGCTTCCCTTGTTTTCAAGAAATTCAACCCGCACTACTCCCACCTCCTCCTCCGCCATGCCCAACAAGTAGATGAGACTTTTATTTTTTCTTATTCAATATTTCGACTTTGGGACCTGACCTCAACTCTTTGTAATTTGCAGCTGTTTGAGTTTTGGAGACAAGTACAGAGGGTCATATGATGCCAGCATTGCGGAAGTCAAGAGCTACTATGCGTCGGTCAGCGGGTACAAGGACGAGTTGCTCTGGGCAGCTCTATGGCTGTACAAGGCGACCGACACCGACTGCTACTTGGACTACGTTGTCAATAAGGCTCATTGCTTTGGTGGCATTGGTTGGTCCATTAGCGAGTTCAGTTGGGACGTTAAATATGCGGGCGTTCAAGTCATCACTGCACAAGTATAAACTCTCATTTCATTGTTTTTACCATGATAGATATAAAAATTAACTTGCATATGCCGAGCATTATTGAGTACTAAAAAGTAAAAAGTACTTAGCGAGAAGCAAATACATGCGGAGCGGCAGAAGTAGCTTTAGATTTAGATCTATTATTGAGGTACATTGAAATGGGTAGGGACAATGTGCTTTAACTTAGAGTCGTTCACAAGCTAGTCAAAGAACATTTGAAATCTGAATGTTTGAGTTTAGCATTGGGATGTGTTGCAGTTTGGGAAATGGGTGGTACTCATTTATAGCATCATTGTCGGCTTGATTGGGGTTTGATGTCTTGAGTAGGGCCGTGGAATTGAATTTAGCTTCCTACTTTTCGATGCAGTATTTCCATCTTTAATGACCTGACTGTTGCTGTGGCCTACTTGCAGTTATTTGGGGATAAGAAGCACAAGAGGCATTCACATATACTGAAGCAGTACAAAGAAAAGGCAGAGTTTTACCTTTGTTCCATTCTCAACTTGAACAATGGCAGTAACGTGGAGAGGACGCCTGGGGGGCTTTTGTATGTCAGGCAATGGAACAACTTGCAGTATGTATCCACGGCCACATTCATGCTTACAGTGTACTCAGATTTTTTAAAGTCGACGGGACAGGAGCTGAGCTGCCACGACGGTGTGGCAGATCACAGTGAGTTATTAGAACTCGCAAAAGCGCAAGTTGACTACATTCTTGGACAGAACCCTATGAACACAAGTTATTTAGTTGGATATGGAGAAAACTACCCAAAAAGAGTGCATCATCGAGGAGCATCGATTGTGTCTTACAGAGACAATAAAGGATTTATTGGTTGTGCACAAGGGTATGATAACTGGTATGGCAAGAAGGAGCCGAACCCTAATGTACTCGTTGGGGCTTTGGTAGGCGGTCCTGATTGTCAAGACAATTTTAGAGATGAAAGGGACAATTACATGCAGACAGAGGCTTGCACTTACAACACAGCGCCTCTGGTTGGAGTCTTTGCAAAGTTCATGCACTTAGAGAAGCAAACTGACGATAGCGCGAGTCTATACTCACCGCTCATTGTTTCCTACTGAAACTTTCGGCTACATGCCGTTATTTTCTGTTACATTGCCTCCTATGTGCTCTGCGATTGGCAAACACAGCAGTGTCCTATATAAGTAGACATGCATATCAAGACACAGAATTGATGATGCACTGACTCAATGGTGCACAGAAAGAGAGGCATTTATTATCATCCAATAATAAGCAATCCACATTTAGAAAATCTCTGTAATAGGAATGCTAACAGATTCATTATACTACAACTCTACAATGTGTATAAATATGAATGAAGCAACAGGAGAACAATGATCCTATAATAAAAATACATTTCATTTTACTTTACATGGTATCAGAGCCAAGATCCAACTTGATCTGACTGAAATTTTTAGCTTCCGCACTTGAGGTGGTGGTGCCCCTACCATTGCGCCGCCATCTCAACCTCAAAACTCAAAACTCAAAAACCCGTCATATCAGAGTTAAGTCCGATGAGGTGGACATGATCTGTTGGTACTGAGATTTTTGCAATGAAGCAAAATTAAACAAACAATGTTTCTGACAGGAACAGAACAGATGACACTCGCTGTCTCTCTACTACTAACAAACTAAAGATGATGAAGTGGCACAAAACCTAATTTTTCACAACCGACGCCCTATCGGACCGCTTCGATGAATAAACCTCAACCTTCTCTCACAAACCCAGATCTCACTTTCACGAGATCGACACCACAACAATGGCCTCCGCAGTAGCATATCCTCTCAAACCACCACCAAATTCCATTGACCAATTAAACCCCCTAAACCAATATCTTTCATTTACTAACGAGCAGCATTTGTCGCTCTCTACAATCCAATTAGTCGATAGATTCAGACGATTCTGAAGTAGATGGTGTTGCGAATTTGAATCTGAAATTGTGCACCGGAGCTTGAAAGCTGCAGTTCTGGCGACGCGCCTCCACATCGCGTGATTGTCAAATTGAAGAAGGAGAAAAGGCATGAACGACTGCTGCTACCGAATCTATCTTGGAAGCCGCAGTTTGCTGATCGAGACTCGAAATGGAAGGGTTGGGGAAGAGTTACCGATTCGACTTCTGCCTGCAAAGAACCCAATCAGCTAGGGTTTGTATCAAACTCAAAAGCCCAGTAAACGGCCCAAGAAAATTCACCGGCCATTGCAATCTAAACAATTTCTAAGACCAAAGTCCATAGGACTTCTCCCGTAACCATCCAACAGGCCTCCATGCTTTCAGCAGACCCAATGCTATCTTCAACATGCTGCTAATCAACTCGGTTTCAATCTCGCCGCGAGTCATCGCCCACATTCGCCAGCCTATTAAGCAACTTAGTTGAGACGTTTTATCCATCAACTCTATTTTCTTAATGAGACGTTTCCATCATATTACGGTGTCGAGAAGATCTATTCCTCCACCATGAGTTTGAGATGAGTTTTACCCTCACCCATTTATCAACAGAAGATGTACATTCCTTCTATATGATTTTACATGGCTACGGTGTCGAGAAGATTAATTCCTCCACCACAGTTGAGACATATTTTTTTTTCCTCAACTCAGTTCACACTGAAACGTAATTTTCGTCCAAATCTATTTGACGCTACGACTGTTCAAAGAATTCAAGTCCAATCTCGACATTACTTTGACAGTCGAGATTGAAGGGGGGTGTCAAGGATAAAAATACACAGAAGTGGATTTTCACTTTGTGCGAGAAAGAGTTGCAAAAGGAGAGCTAGAGGTTAAGTTCATATCAACAAAAGACCAGCTTGCTGATGTATTTACAAAACCTACCACAAGACAAATGCTCAAACGTTTCTGTTACAATCTAAACCTTAGTCAACCAGGCTAAGATTGAGGGGGAGTATCAAGGCACATAATTGATGATGCACTGACTCAATGGTGCACTGACTCAATGGTGCACTGACTCAATGGTGCACAGAAAGAGAGGCATTTATTACAATCCAATAATTAGCAATCCACATTTAGAAAATCTCTGTAATAGGAATGCTAACAGATTCATTGTACTACAACTCTACAATGTGTATAAATATGAATGAAGTAACAGGAGAACAATGATCCTATAATAAAAATACATTTCATTTTACTTTACATGCAAATATGAGTATATAGATAAAGTTATAATACATAAAAAAAGAGATGCACACATCAAAACAGGTTGACACTCCAGGTCTTAGGTTCGAAAGCTGCACCAATATGCCACAACGCACGCACTTACCATTTACATGCACAAAACTCACATACTATCCAGGTTGTCAACATTTAAGCATATGCAAAGCAAGACCCAAATAATAATCGAGCCAATGTAGTGCCGTAACAAGACTTCATTTCCATACAAACACATTGTTAGCAACAATAGACAATAAACAGGATCAGAATGAATAAATTACTGATCAAATAAAATACAAGTAATGAAATTAACGAAGGTAAAAGGAAATTGGTAGAATATAAAACTAAAGTTGAACCTTGCTCGACAATTTCTTTAAAATTAAATTGCCTTCCATACATGTTGAGTGTGGTTAGGCAACTGGCTTTCTAAGACACGATAACATAACTTCTCTACTGATTACACTGATCTAAAGAAGGGAAGTGTACTACACCTTCACTATCACCAAAACAAACTGCTATTGCTATAACTCACAAGAGAGGAGATTGTCATGTGTTTTTTCTGATGATTTACTAAGGGAGAGTGTGATAGACCTCGAAAAACCCACATCGAAATTTGCCTAAGTGTGCCGAGGAAGTCCCAATCGGAAGATTGTCATCAGCAAAGCACACTTGCATTTTCGTTAAACTATTAGAAGGGAACGAGCATCAAGACCCGACCAACCTGCCCACACCCACGTCAGCACAACGGAAACGAAGAGAGCTAACACTTAGCCTAGCTTGAGCTCGCTCGCCTAAGCTTGCTCAAGCTAGCTCGCTATTGCACGTTTACGTGCGTTTCATTTAGTCTCGCTATGTTCTGCCCAGCAGAGCACGCTTGGACTCTCCGATCCACCCACGACCCATTTACAAGGTGTACCAAGCTTAGCCACGCCTAAGCTTGAGAACCCACGCATGCCCACACCCATTCAAAGCAATTTGGGTTAGTCCATGCTAACCCACCCACACCCACCTGGATTAGCCCATGCAAGCCCAAGTGGTTTAGCTCATCCTAACCCACTAAAGCCCTAGAACAAAGCCCATTTCGAGACCCATCCGTGTGCAATCAAAGGAGCACGTTTTGGAGCCAAAACCATGCTCATTTGCCACCCAAAAACGTGCAACACATGGTCTTCCAAGCCAAGGAGTCATTTAGCAACATTTTGTATAAGAAACATGTGCAAAATATGGTCAAACGCATTTATTAAGCGAGATTTTCCTCCAACACTTTCCCTATAAAAATACAGCCATGCTACCTAATTCTTCATCCATTCATTCATCAAATCTCTCAAAATGATGTGGATCAACTTATCTTATTCGGCTTAAAGTCTGGAGCAGTGGTTCTTCTCCGTTACAAGGAAGTTTTGAAGCATTAACTAGATATTGTAACAATCAGGCCATTTGGCTTTATCTTTTATTTCCCATCAATAAAATTCACTTCCATCGCGTTCTACATCAAATTCTCTTCATTTTGAATACTTTCATATTTTGCACCACCGCGCCGCCGCAGGAGCTCTGGCGCGATTCTTGGTTTTCCATAAAACTCAGATCGTTCATCCCATAGTGGTGTGAATCCATATGATTTACCACTACGTTCATCAAAACCACCATCTCTTTCATCGAAACATGCTCAACCACCACGAGCACTAACTAACCCAGAATCTGACCACCCACTTACGCAGAAGCAACCCACTAAACACACGTCGGTTCTACACTAACGTGCATTAACTCATAACAACGCTTCTGCCACGTTCGTCCCTCGCTGCCCACAAACAACCGAGTTAACCCACATTCTCACATCGCTTTCGCAACCCACATCAGCAAAGTCCCGAGCTTCGCTGTGTTTCCACACTCTCTATCAAAGTCACACATCTCCTAACTCATTTGAGGACGGAAGGCATCAATCTGACCATCCGAGACAACTAGTGCACCGCAATACCCAAATCCTTCACCTAGCTCGCACTTGGTCCAACCCCCTTCATAACAGAGTGACCCTCCTTTTATAATGATCCAGAGCTAACAGCTAGTAGAGAAAAAGATTCATTCTCTTCTCCATGTTGTTGTATCTTCCCAAGGACGTGGAGAGGATAGAAGGCTGGACAGTTGAACTAAAGGATAATGCAAACTAAGTTTGTTATCTCCCTTTGACAAAACAATGCAATTTTAATTCTTAGGTAAGTTGTATAACATAAGGTTATTATTATGTCACATATGCACATAGTCACTTAGCAAAAATACAAAATATAGATGTCAACTAGCCACCCAAATAGTGGTTTATTTACGTACGCACGATGCATGAGTTTTGGCGATTTAAGGCCAAACCGACCCGATGGTTTGAACCCAATTTGTTCTCGCGTGGGTGTTTTCGTACAACTTTCCATAATAACTTATAGTTAGTCAAAGTGATATATATAGTTAACCATTTTGCATCACCCCACCTATGTGGTGTATAAGAACCAAACAACTCTTGACATCCATTACCAATGGACTCCATTTCAACATATTTTCTATGCAACTTCGAATATCGATATCTCAATCGATACTCGATCAATTTTTGCATTCAAATATCTAATCTTATAGTACATCTTACAAGAAATTTTATCAAGACTAGAACTATTTGTTTCGATGTACACCAGACAACGAAATTAGCTCTTGAAAATGAGAAAAACTCATTTTCTTCACACATGAAATTCAACTAATTTCCAACAACCCCCAAATGATGAATTGAGAAGTAAAAAACTAAACTTGACTCGTTAGTGGTGGTGATAGTTTCTGCGGCCAACAACTGCATAGAATAGGTGTGGCAAAACCTTTGTACCTTTTCTTGAAAGATACGCATTCTTTACTGCCTATTCACTTGACGCGATGTCCTTGAACTATTCGTCTTATTATATATATATTTCATTAATTTTTGGATGTACCTAAACCATACCCATACCTTAGAATTTTTATTTTTTCGTTTCTCGTACCAGTACCCGCACAAGAATTGATTCCTTTATCCGTTTCTATAGTTGGATCTTGAAGTCTCTCTACGACTGAGGTAACTTTTCAATAACAACAACAACATGAAATGACTCACTAAGCGTCACCTGCTCAAAAGCAATCTCATGGAATATGAGTTGCAGTTCTTACATCTACCTCACAACATTCTTCGAGTCGGTTAACCTGTAGTTAAAGAATTTACCCACAATGAACTTTTTGGAGCATGCATCCTCCCTTTCGTTCTTATAGTTCAAAGATCCGCTTAACTCTTTAACAGTCTTGACAGATCTTGAATGTCATGCGATTCTGGGTAGGTGTCTCATGTTTGGTGACGAAAGGAGGATCCTTAATCAGGAACCTAGCTAGGTTCAAAGGTTAGATAGAAAATCATCTTCTACTGCCACCTCTTGATTTGAAGTTCACCCATTGAACTTCTCAAGCTTTTCAGCCAACATAATAACATGGGACACTCGTGCATTAAGACCAAATTCCCATTCTCCGCCACAGTTGTTGTTGATTTGAGATCAAATTCAACAGTTGTTGGAGCAGTAGGAAACTGACCCATAGGTAAAGTACCATTAGCTGACAACTGAAGTCTTCTCCACTCTACCAGTTTCGACTAGTTGCAGCACACCGACAGTTTCATTAATCAAATCTACTCTTATTGCCATATCAGTCAGCATGGGCTGCACCACATCGTCGGCTGGAACATTCCGGTCAAGATCCATGTGTACACTCAATATTTGTATGAAACAAAATAAAGGGAAAAAATATCACTTTATTGATTTTCGAAAGTTTGTGTACAATCTTTAGTAATCCTCTTATTCTACTGCGTAGTAAACAATGATGTGTTTTGTTGAATTGAAGTTTGTTGTTGCTAAGCGAGGCTCGCACTAACTTGAATCTCACTTAAGCGCTTGACTTATTTGAGTATTGTAGCAGGCGGTACGTTGTGTGTATTTTCGGCTGCGGCAAGTTAGGATTTTCTCAAAAAGTCTTCTTTTAAATTTTTAGGATCCCCTCAAATGAATAAGGAACGTTCTATTTATACAAAAAAATCTCTATTGGGCTGGGCTTGATTTGCGGACTGTTTGTGGCCAAACGACTCAAATACTGCATTAGAAGCATATATGAGTCGTTTATATCCTTTAACTGATCCATGAAAAACTACATTACGAATGTTAACGCCCAACTCAGATTTCTGACAGAAGCGTGGGATGCAAAATCAAATCAGTGAGAATAGCGACAGGGGCGGAGGCACCATGAGAGGACGGGGTTCAGTTGACCCTATTGGATTTCATGTTTTTCTGAAAATATATATTAAAATATGTTATAAAGCATGTTTAATATTGGATGAATTTTGATATTATCTCTTTTTGTATTCCAATAAAAATGCCTATATAAATGCTTATGTAAATGTGAATGAAGAATATTAAGAAAAATCCTACCTTCCTCCCTTACATCTTCATTTTACTTCTACATTTTATTCTTAGTATTATAACATGTTAGGCTCACATTGGAATGGGTTGACAACGTTCCTTGCTAGACGCCGTTGATAGGTCATCGGCGATTGTGGAGCTTTTCCATCTCGAGGTTTAAGAGTGTGTGATTAGTTTGCTGAATTCGACAGGGTGAGATTTGATGTTAATTAGCCGTACATCATTTCGTTTAAATTATTTTAAGTTTCCTAATATACCCTTTCTTTTTATTTAGAATTAAATTTAATTATTAAATCTGTTTTTCAAATTATAATTTGATCCAATTTTAAAATTGTTGGAGGGTATGTTAATATGGAAATGTATCACGTGTGCACATGACAAATGCACATACGTGGCACAATCTGGTGCGTCCAAAAAATGCAATCAACTGATGCAAGAGAGGATCCACGAGTCCACCAAATTAGATGGATTCACAGGATACAACCTCATGTTTATATAACATATATAGTATTTTAACTGATCGGATTAGATTCTAGGAGGACATTAAGTATTTGTGAGACGGGAGGACGAAATCTCAACCGTTGATGTGATTAATCTGACGGTTGAGATTAAAGTTAGTTTTTATTAAAGTTGGCAGTTGGATTTGCGAAAAATACGGGGCGGTTGGATTTGGAGGTTTTTTTAACTTTTAATCTCATCCGTTGGATGATTAAAAATTAATGATTGAGATTATGTCCTACCGTCTCACACATATTTGATTGTCCTCCTAAATCTTTACCCTTAACTGATCTCCACTCAATGTATATTTCACAAATATTTTTTAACTTGTGCATTCTGATCAGTATACTTGATCATGATTTTGATCGTTGCAACAACCATTTTGATGATACTAATCTTTATTTCAAGGCCAACTAAGAAAAATAGTGTTGATATTGAATGAACAATCTTAATTTTTGTCAAAACTTCAATTGTGCTCGGCCGAGTCAAGTGCTATTGTTTTGTCAAAGCTTTCTTTCAGTGTTACTGTTTCTTTTAACATTAGAATAGAAAATGTTACAGTATCGAATCTCTATTCTAATTTCTAACCGATGAAGTAATTTCTAACCGATGAAGTAATTAGATGGACAGTCGGTTTAGTATGATCCAGTGTTGTGAAACCCAACCTGGCAGTCGACCAGGTCATGTCACTGGGTCATCGGGTTAGAGGGTCAGTCCGGGTCGACCCTGGGTCAATGCTTATATCAATTATATAATATTTAAATATATATACAAATTCAAAAGAATATTTATGAATTTTAATTCTCACAAAGAGTTATAAATGAATTAGGTCTGGTGGTAAGCTTTTCTAAAGCATTGAAAGAGTTCTAAGGTTCGAACGGTTTTAGTGAGTCGATGCAAATTTGGTTCAACGATCGAATCGACCAGATGGACTGACCGGATTCTGGGCTAACCGGGTCAACCCGCCGGGTTGGGTCGGATTTAATAACACTGGTATGATCAATTTGTTTAAATTGTTTTGTCTTTTATTGGGATTTGTTTTGTCTAAATGAAATTCATTTAGTATTTTTCTTAAAAATATAGGTTTCTCAATTCTAGGTCAAAGTAAAACCCAGGACTTTGTCTGAAGAAGACGAAAACACCCCTGACACGATGTTCTGCGCTTTGTGTGTCCGTTGCACGTCACGTCCCTCATCTGATCATCTTCAATCTCACGCAAGCCGTCGTATTGCGCTTCCCAGAGAGTCCACTGAACCAGATCGGAGGTCGTATATTTGACTTTCAACATTTGCTTCTGCAGATCCGTTTCTATTCCCTCACCAGTTTGTGTCGCTCGGTTTGGTTTAGGGTCTACGTTTTGTTCTCGATTAGGGATTGGAATGATTGTAGGTCTTCGCTTTTTTTAAAACAAAAATAAAGTCGATGTTTAGTGATTTGCTGAGTTTGATGGTACCTGGAATGCTACATTATGTTAATGGAAGATTCTCTTCCTCATATGAAGTTTGCTATATATTAAGTTATCAATGTTATTTGTTATTAAACGATTTTTACTCTATATTACGTTATCAATTTTACTTTTTAATCAATTGCAGCAGCAGCGGCAGCTTCTTACTACTGGTAATCAAATCTAGATTCATTTCTCTTCTGTAGTTTTACACCTATGTATGGAGGGTCTGCCACAGTGCCTTCCAATAGTCCACATCTAAGGAAATCAGGAAGCCGAGCTGTTTTCGTTGATCCAAGTAGGACACAGTTTAGTGTATCATCTTACCAGCCTCATCCTTTATAAATTCTTTTATTTTACTCTAAATTGCTAGTTCAACTCCAGATTCAAACGAAGGTGCAAACAGCTCTGAAGAAGGATTCCCGCTTTTGATAGAGTTGGATGAAATGAAGGGTTCAAGCACAGCCTTGACTGCTGCCACGGTAGTGCCCTCTCCTGTATTGCTGTGGAGATTTAAGGTTCTCCCTGTTCCATCTTCATTTCTTAATGTGTCCATTTATCATATTCTTTCGTCAAAATATTTTTGCTTAATAATGAATGCTCATTGTTGTTAGGTTCTTTTGTTTTTCATCTGGGGTTTCATTTGCTGCAAGGTCAGCTACCTACCCTTTTATTTGGGTCACGACTATTTCACCTTTGACAGTTTTTCGATCATGTGCATTTGACTAAATCCATCGTTTGTGTAGACTGGATTGGATTCAGTTATGCGAATTGGTGAAAAATGGGATCTATTTCTCTATGAAACTTTTCTTTACTATAATCCTCTTCTTCTTTTGGTTAGTAAATACTGTAATGTGTTGTTCATTTATCCATGTAGATTCAATTCAGTCTGCATATTTTTTCTCATGGTACCTGCGTCTCATTTGGCCATTGGCTTTGATATTACAGAACTTGATGGTTTGGTTTTGGGGAGTCAACTTGTGGGTCTTTTCCAACTCCACCATCAGTTATGCTAAAATATTCGACTTGGACCAATACCATTTGACTCACAATGAAGTATGGAAGGTGAGCTCATGTGCTGATAAATTCTTAATTAAGCATTGGTTTTTGAGTCGTTCAAGTACACTACTTTCACATTTACAAAGGCCCTGGTTGTTATCAAGGAATTATTTTCTGCGAAGTGTTCAAAATGCAGTCAGCTATTGTTATTTGTAGTGATTTCTTCATAGCCGGTGCTTTATGATCTATGCGTTTGATTTTAAAATGACTTAAAAAGTTTTTCTGATTATTTGCAGTGCGCTATGTGGATGACCATTATTGTTCCAACTAGCATGACATCGTACCTTTATCTTTATTCACATGGTGAAGTGTCGCTGGCTGCGTTTCAACCAGTGTAATAGACGCTTCATCTTTCACTACTGTGTTTCTCTATTTTGTTTAATGTATTTTAACATACATGAATCTCATTATAGATTCTCATATTACATATTTAACAACAATCAGGTTCTATAGTTGGTTTCTTATAACATTATTCTCTATCATGGCCTAATTGTTCTATGTATTGCAGGTTCTATTATACGCAGCTTCTGTCATGATCCTCATATCTCCGTTTGATATATTCTTCTTGTCGTCTCGCTACTTTCTGTTGAGAACTACATGGCGCATTATTTTGCCATTACAGGCAAGCGTTCGGGTTCACTTGGGTTCTTTCATCACATGGACATTCAAGCACTTTAAAAACTTGTATACCACCTCCACGAAAGATATTGTTAGAGGTAACTTTTTATGTATGTGCAGGCGATTACTTTTCCCGACTTCTTCTTGGCTGATATCATGACTTCAATGTCGAAGGTGGGAAAACTAATACGACTAATACTTATGATAAGATATTCCATATTATTTTTCTTTCAATAATCTTATAAGATCCAAATGGAGAGTAAATATCACATATTTTCAGACGCGTTATACAGAACCAATGCTATGGTCGTCCCTTCTGCTTTCTTAACAGTGACTACTTTATTCGTTTAAATCAATTACTCTCTCTTTATTAAAGCAAAACTCATTTCATGCAGGTGTTTTCGGATATGGAGCGATCAGTTTGTCGCATGGTCCATCGACAGGTCCGTAAATAGTTTGGAAAGGACTCAAATGGAAATTATAACTCTGCTGATAGACTACTTTAATTTGAAAATTACTCAATTCAATTTTCCACAGGTGGCTACAATTGCGTGGTTTGAAGCTGATTCAATATGTGGTAGCCATTCTGCTGCGATCCCCATCGTTCTTGTGCTGCCTTACATTTTCAGATTCTTTCAGTGTCTTCGTTACTACAAGGATACCCGTGAAAAGACAGCTCTTTTCAATGGTAAATCTCTTCACTTCAAAATGCCCTCCAGTTTTCATGCCTCTGTAAATATATATCTGAACCTCCCATTGTATTAATTAGAACTGTTTAGTATCTATATAGAAATACTTTGTGAATTTCCTTGAGTAACAGTGACGGCTGTAATAACTTTTTTTTATGATTCAGCCTTGAAGTATTCAACTGCCGTGCCAGTTATATTTCTATCAGCGCTTAAGTATCATGTCCTCCCAGATAGCTGGACAAACATATATCGTCCTCTCTGGTTGCTATCAGGCGTTATCAATTCAATGTATTCCTTTTACTGGGATGTTACCCGAGATTGGGATTTGAGGTATAGAAAGTAACGCTTCTTTGTGCTTTTACATAATCTAAAGTATTTGTTGTTGTTTTAACAATATCCTTGTATTTTTCTGAATGATTTACGTGTCTATGTGAACCGAAACACTAGCCTAATATGACGTCCACAACAATATCTATCAATGTGCGCCAAATACATTTTTTAGATAACTGGGTCTTTATAATGATGTCATTGGGATGATTGTCTTTGTTCCAGTGTGCTTACCCGGGTGTTCAAGTTCAACAAACCGAGTCTTTTCTCATACATATTTCATGGGAGAAAATGGGTAAATGTTGACAATTTCTTTCTAATGATCATTGTTGAGTTTACAGTTGCAGCTTGAATAAATTGTTGCTCTCTGAAGCAGTATCGTTTATTGATTCGCAGGTATTCTTTTGGGTGCTTAGCAGCAACTTGATTCTGCGGTGCACATGGACATACAAGCTGTCAGCTCATCTTCGGCACAACCACATTACAGTATTCACTATCACTGCCTTGGAAATTTATCGTCGATTTCAATGGGCCTTCTTCCGAGTTGAGAATGAGTGGAACAAAATGACCAACAAATCTAACCTGCCCACTGTTTCCATGAATGAGATTCCAAGTGAAGAAACCAAATTACTCGGCTCCGACAGCAATCATAATGTATAAGGATTTTGATGGCCTTGTACTTGTACATGATACTCACAAAAGCAACATTATGTTTTCTCTATATTCTGCTCTTATGTGCGACACTCCTTACCCAAGTGCTGTGGATGACTACATCTACAAACTGAAGCTAATCCAACGGGTCAAATGAACAGGTCCTGTTTCATTTTATACATCTCAATTTTCACAAGTGTGCTTATTATCATTTTCTCATAGGCATACAGATTTTTGAGTTTCTTTTTGTCATACGTCGACGTTGTATCACCTTTGCAAAACAATACTATTGGAAATGTTGGTGTGTGTGGGCATTGCTCATTATCATTTGATTCGAGAACTTTGATGTACTCGAGTTATGAACCTTAATTTTCTATGTTAAATGTTTTCGTTCCTTGTCCTTGGACGCAATAAAGGATGACCATACGTATAGGAAAATGATAGGGTAGGCATGAATCAAGCCGGACGTGCTTTGATTGAATTATCTCGTAGAGCAGTGTCTCTTTGATACGAGCATCAATAGAGGCTTGGAGATTAAATGCTAAGTTAGAGGACGTCATTACAATTATCAATATTTTGAGTATCAGTTTAGTAATATATATTCTTGTATGGCTTTGTATAAAAGCCAATTCTAGAATTAAAAGAATACAAGTAGGGCAGAGTAATCGGGAATTTACCGAATTTTCCGACCCGAAAAATTTACCGACCAAATTTTACCGAGTGTAATATTTTATTCCGATTCCCGACCCGAATTTACCGATTTTCCGACAATTCGGTAAATCGGTGAATTCGGTAAATAATCGAAATTTACTGTATTTACCGTTTTCCCGACTTTGAAAAAAGATTAACCTGTCCCCCAAACACCTTAAAATACTCAAAACAACATAATCAAAATTCAGAACAAACATCAAAATATTGATCCAAAACCTGATTCAAAAATAGTAAGTACAAGTTTCAACAATGCAAAAAAGAGCATTAATCCAAAAGTGTGGCTTTCTTATACTCTCCAGTGCTTGCTCTCTTCTTCACAATGTCGCTGTCTTATAGTCATCAGTGCTTGCACTCCTCTAATCCTCTTCTCTTTGTATGGCTCATCATTCAAAATTCAAGCTAAATTATATGCCCATCTCCTGAAAAAATAATTTTACTTTTTAGCATCATCAAGTATGATTCCAATCCCTAATTTAAAAACATAAAAGAACTTGAAACCTTTGAACTGATTTTGCTATATATATAACATTGCAGTCAAGACATAAGTCACAGAACTCATAAGCCATACAATACACAATAAATGTTACCATTTCTCTTGACGCTATTTCCATCATCACCCCTACATCAGAACATACATTACAAAAGTTCATCAATCATCATAAATAACTCACAGTTTCACATACATTTTTCCAGAAAAATAATAAGAAAGTACAAATATTTTTACCTTTTAGTTACACTTCAACATTTGTTCTATGCTGATTAATGATTAGGCCTCATCAGATCTGAAAAATACTCACATATTAGTTAAGTAATCAAATTCAACATATATGCAACACATTTATGAAAATAACTCTTTTACCTTCATCAAATTTTTCCAAATCTGCAATATCTTCTCCAATAGATAAATGTGTACGTGGCGTGCGACTTCGAATCCAATCTTGAGCACAAATTAATGCTTCCACAACACGAGGAGTTAACGAGCTCCTAAAAGCATCTAAAAGGCGCCCACTAGTGCTAAATGCAGATTCAGAGGCGACACTTGAAATGGGAACACCCAATATATCACGAACCATTTGCGAAAGAACGGGAAACCTAGGACTATGCATCTTCCACCATCCCAGAATATCAAATTCAACATCAGCATCATCATCTAGTTCTAAAGGATCTTCTTTGAGATAAATATCTAATTCCGTCCTATTTTCCTCAATATGAGCCCTTGATTTATGCACCTTAAAAAGAGATTCAAGTTTAGAACCTCTTTGTGGAGCAGATATACCACCCTCCATAACAGATTGCAATCTCGAAGTTGCACTTCCTTCTTTTCTTCCACCGATAACACAATTATTGATTCGCATATACTCAGTAAACATCTCATACAAAGAATTCATCACCATTTCACCCAACTCCTTTGGGAGATTCTGCTTATCCGGAGCTTTATAAATCTTTGAAAAGGTAAAATTCAAAAACTGCATTTTGTACCGAGGGTCAAGAACAACAGCAATATATATAATCATATTCATCTTTTTATCACCCCAATACTTATCATATTTGTCTCTCATCCTACCCGCCATACAAGCCATTTCAATATCATCATCTTGCTGCCATTCTTCTAACAAATATAAAACATCACTGATTTCAGTGAAGAAAGTATTAGATGTGACATACTTTGAACCCGAAATTCTTACAGTGAGATTGTAGAAGTTGCCTAAGAAGTCAACGAATCTTCTTGCATTTTCCCAATCGAATTTGCAAGGCACACCATCTGCATCACCTGAATTTTGAGCTTCTTCAACATTAGCATCAAGCTCATCATCACCATCAGTGGCACCTTTTCTTTGGCCTTTTGACCCCAACTCAAGTTTAAAAAAAGGATCATGTAACTCAAGTCTCTCAAAGGCTGCCTCAAACTTCAAGGCAGAATCTAACATTAAATATGTGGAATTCCACCTAGTGCAAACGTCCAAACACACATGACTCTTACTATCAATTTTTTCAAGGACTATGCACTCTCTAAACTTTTCCCATCTTGATGGAGATTGTCTAACATATTTAACTGCATTCCGTATGCGAGAAATAGAAGACTTCATAATCTTTAATCCATCACCCACAACTAAATTTATAATATGTGCTATGCAGCGCATATGTAAATACTTCCCCCTAAAATACATCCATTTCGAAAACTCAACTTCCTTTGTAAATATGAGATGGCTTTGTTGTTAGAAGATGCATTATCCACAGTTATAGTAAAAATATTTCCAAGTTCCCAATCATCCAAACAACGCTCAATGATCATGCCAATATCTTCGCCTTTATGACTTTTAATCGGAACGAAATTTAAAATCCTTTTGTTCAAGTTCCAATCACTATCAACAAAGTGAACAGTCAAGCAAAGATAATTAATCCTTTGTATGGAAGTCCATGTATCCGTTGTCAAACAAACTCTTTGAGCTGATTTTTTCAAGAAAGATTTCAGTTTCAACTTTTCATCTTCATAAAACATGTAACAATCCTTAGCCACTGTCCATCTAGATGGAATAGAAAATAGAGGACATGCACTTTGCATAAAATACTTAAACCCAGCATGTTCAACAAACCGAAAAGGAAGCTCATCAACCAAAATCATATAAGCCAATGCTTTTCTAATCTTTTCTTGATCAAAAGTCCAATTTTTTAAACCACTGACAATAGAATCCACATTTCTACTTTCGGAAGGAATATAAGTCAAAACAGTTTGTTGACAATTACTAGGATTTTTCTTACATTTCTTTGAATGGTAAAGAAGACCACTAGTACCAGCTTTTTTTGGATCCGCATTTAACGTACTATCACAAAAAATGCACACAGCTTTATCCTCATCAACACCAGAACTATTAGTAATTGTTACCTTCTTAAACGTCTCCCATACCCGAGATCTTTTCTGCTTTTTCCCTTTTGAAGCCACAACCTCAATTTCTGTTTCAGTCTCCGTATGGGGTGCTTGAGACTCCAATGTCTGTATTTTTTCAGAAATACTTTCCATATCATCTCCCACCACCATTTGTTTGACTTGATGAATCGATATGCGAATGCGAGAGTTGAGAAGCGGCAAAAATAGGAATCGCGCTGCCTAGGGTTTGAAGTCTTTACCGTCGCGTGTCGCCTCACACCTCTTCACCTTCCAATTATGTTTAATAAATTTAAGATCAATAATTAATTATAAATTTGCATATAGTTTAATTATATTATAAATTAAAATATATTAAATTTATTTGTTCGGGAAATCGGGAAAATCGGAAATTCTCGATTATTAAAATTCATTCCGATTCCCGATTGTATTTTACCGAAAATGTTTTCGGTAAATTACCGGTTTCCCGAATTACCGATTTTCCCGATCCGAAACTCATCGGTAAAGAAAATTCGGTTCGGTAAATCGGAATTTACCGAATTTTGCTCACCCCTAAATACAAGCAATGAATTAAACATATTTCTCTTCCATCTTGTTCTCCCCTAAAACCCTAATTTCCTTTCATCTGTTCCTCATCTTCCATTCCTCCACTTCCCATCTACTCTTTCATCTGTTACGGATAATCGTATTTGTATCATTGGTGCTTCTTCGTCGAGAGTTTGGACTGAAAAGCATCAATGTCACACCCAGACAGCCCATTCGGAAACTTTCACCTACATACCGAGATTCCTTATTTCTCTGGTGACTATGTTGAATGGTGGATTTACCATGTTGAGTGTTTTTTCTATAACCGTCAGATAATACCCGAAATGAAGATCAGAGCTGTTGAAGTTTTTTTGTTAGGGAAAGCTCTTCAATGGTATAGAAAGTGGGAGTTCGATATACGATGAAGTTGGCGAAGGGTTACTTGGGAAGACTTTGTTAGAGATCTGAAGAAGTATTTCACACCACCAAAAACCCTAATACCACAAACAGAAATTTTGGATTCAGTTTCGAAGAAGTTAGAGGAAATGCAATATATGCTAAAGGGAATGATGATACGTAACTCAGCCATCGCAGAACAAGTCACATCTCTCTCAACCAAATTTCATTCTGCTACTGATTCAATTTTACAGTTAGAGGATGCTCAGAGTGAAATAATTCAGGCCGACTCAGGTGATGGAGCTGGGACTGAGATGAGTATCGAAGTTCCAAAGGAGGTGGTATATACAACCGTTGTGTGTGTTGAACCACTCATTTTACCACCAGTATCATCAAAACAGGATGAGAAGAGAGTAAATGAGATCATCACCACTGATGAGGATGAATTTGTTAGCAACTCGAATAAGGAAATGAACCTAGAAACAACAAAATGGTGTCTTCTACATTACTGGAGCCTAAGTGTTTTATACCAGTTTTGAGCAAAACAATCCCAAAGGTACTTTCAACTAATTTTCTAGAGTTTGTTTTACATTTGAATGTTGATAGTCAAGGATCTGGGGAGTTGCAAAATGGTGTATCATCATATAAGAAGGACGGAACTTGTATTTTCTGCTCGTCTGATGTCTGTGAAAATGCCCAAATGAAATTTTATTTATCTTTTCGCACACCCTTGAGTGATGGGATACATCAATGTTATTTGGATGTTGTTGATAGTGAATATTCTGAAGAATTTGGATTAAGCAAACCCCCTCCACTTCCTCCTGGCATTATACGCTATCTAAGCCTCACTCATGGTGTTTCAATTATGTTTGATCTCGGTGTGTAGAAGCCTACGCCCCAATCTACCGGAAACAACTCAGAACAACAATCTGCAACACACCTGAAACAGACCTGAAATAGACCTGAAGCAGTAATGAGTTACACAAGAGATTTACCCTGGTTTCCTAGCCACACTCTGGTTGGCTGGACTAGTCCAACAAACAGGAGTTTATTGATGTTTGAAGGAGGAAGAACCAAGAGATTACAGCAAACCTCTTGACGGAAACCACCAGCTACCGCTCACTTCTCTCTCTACTACAGACCAGCCCACTCAGACGCCCCACAGGACAGACCACGCACACTACAGGAGACTCACACACTGGACTCATTTGTCCAGCTACAAGATAGACCGACACCTTTATAGCCCCTGCTGCAGACACACAGAATATAAGGCACACCTCTGCTGCAGCTGGTGTCAGACTGACGCAGCACACAACAGACTGTGTGCTTTGTCTTGAACTTTACATATTTGTAACATGACCCTAGACTACTATGTATTTGTAACTACATACCCTGAGACTCAAAATACAAATAAACTCAAAATCTTGTAGCTATCTTGGACATCAACCAATCTTCAAATGATCTTCTTCCACCAAATAAAGTAGACACCCAGATTACAATCTCCACCTAAACTTCTTGATCTGCTCCTCTCCTTTCATTAACCACCAACAAACTCCACTCACACTATTAGCTTCAGTGTTTCAGAACAATGCCCAGAAGCCCTAGGCATTTTTCAAACTTCTCAGCAGGTATTGTCTTTATGAAAGCATTAGTTGGGTTTTCCAGAGTTGATATCTTCACCAGCTTCACTTCCCCAGATTCAGTGACTCTCCTCACGAAATGCAGCCTCACATCAATGTGTTTCGATCTCTCATGAAATACTTGATGCTTTGAGAGGTGAATGGCCCCTTGACTATCACAGAAAATACTGACATTTTCTTGCACAAGTCCTAGCTTAGTCACTACCCCTCTCATCCACAATGCTTCCTTAACTGCCTCAGTGATAGCCATATACTCAGCCTCTATTGTTGATAGAGCCACAACAGACTGTAAACAAGCCTTCCAACTCACTGCAGTTCCAAACATTGTGAACACATATCCAGTTTGAGACTTTCTAGTGTCCAAACTTCCTGCAAATCAGAGTCAACATAGCCCATCACCAGAGCTCCACCTGCTTCAGAATTTCCAAGCATCTGACCCTTCTCAAATGTCCCAGCCAGATATCTCATCACCCATTTAACAGCAAACCAATGTTGTTTACCAGGTTAAGCCTAAACCTACTCACCAAACACACAGCATTTGCCAAATCAAGTCTAGTACAGACCATGGCATACATTAAGCACCCTACTACACTGGAATAAGGAACACCCTTCATGTATTCAATTTCCCCTTCAGTAACAGGAGCTTGATCTACTTTTAGTTTGAAATGATTTGCTAATGGAGTACTAATTGGCTTCATTTTCTCAAAACCAAATCTGAGCAAAACCCTTTTCAAATAACCAGATTGACACAGAAACAACTTCCTTTGCTTTCTGAATCTGGTAATTTCCATCCCAAGGTTTTTCTTAGCTGATCCTAGATCCTTCATCTCGAAACACTCATTCTGTTGCAATTTCAGTTTACTTATCTCTTCTTTCTGTTTACTAGCAATCAGCATGTCATCAACATAGAGAAGCAGATAAATATAACACACTTCAGCAAATTTCTTGAAGTAGACACACCAATCATAACTAGATCTCCTGAAACCTACCTTCAGCATGAACTCATCAAACTTTCTGACCACTGCCTAGGAGCTTGCTTTAGACCATATAGAGACTTCTTAAGCAGACATACCTTCTTATCAGAATTTCCAACTTCAAAGCCCTCTGGTTGTGTCATGTAGATCACTTCATCCAAGTCTCCACTTATCACAGTTCTCAGACTCAACTGCTTCCTTGAAGCACCTTGGTTCATTTTCATCAATTTCCTCAGCCACATTCAATGCAAATGACACCATATCCTCAATTCCAAATCTGATTGGATTTCTTCCTGCATCAGCTCTTCTTTCTCTATCCCTGGCTAATTGGTAGTTAAAAAGCCTTGCAGTTCTACTCCTAGGGGTGGTTTGTTGGTCACTGCCTTCAACAGCTCTGTCAGTCTGCTCCTGACCTGCTTCAGCATCATTTCCATTTTCTGAAGCATCACCTTCAAGCTCCACCTCAACATGAGATCTGCTACACTCACCAATCTCAAAGGTTCTCATTTTCTTGAACGGAAAATGACTTTCATTGAAGGTAACATCTCTGCTTAAGACAATCTTCTTATGATTTTCTTCCAAACACCACAGTTTGTATCCTTTGACTCCTTCCGGGTACCCAACAAAAATACACTTCAGTGCTCTAGGTGCAAGTTTATCCCGCTTCACATGTGCATAAGCAGCACATCCGAAAATTCTGAGCTTTGAGTAATCCTCAACATGATCACTCCACATCTGCATAGGTGTCTTGAATTCAATGGCAGAAGATGAACATCTATTGATCAGATAACAGGCAGTTTGCAATGCCTCAGCCCAAAAATTCTTTGGCAAACCAGCTTGGAACAACATACACCTCACTCTTTCCAGTATAGTTCTATTGTACCTCTCAGCCAATCCATTTTGTTGTGGATTTCCAGGAACTGTGTGATGCTTTGAAATACCTGCACACTTGCACAAATCCAAGAATGTCTTGTTCAGAAACTCAAGCCCATTGTCAGTTCTAAGCCTCTTAATTTTCTTATTAGTTTGATTCTCAACTAACAATTTCCAGGTCTTAAAAACATCAACAGCTTCATTCTTATGCTTCAGAAAATACACCCAACATCTCCTAGAGTAATCATCAATAAGAGTCATGAAATACCTTCTACCTCCTATTGATTCAGTTCTAGAGGGTTTATATCAGCAGTCCTGTGTATTCCTTTACTAAATCCCAACACACAGTTTTCACAAAACTTGATCCTACTGATAACTTCCTTCCCCAAACAGCCATGGTCTGCTAGTTTTATTAACCCCTGCTCTCCTACATGTCCCAATCTAAGATGCCATATCATGGTCTTATCTTTAGATTCCTCCGACAAGTAGCCTTCTCTAGGTATAAAAGTTTCACCACATAACACATACAAGCCATTTGTTCTAACACCCTTTAACATGATCAATGCACCTCTGACAACTTTAATAACACCCTTCTCTGCCTTAAATGAATAACCTAAAGCATCAAGAGTTCCCAAAGAAATTAAATTTCTTTTCAGTTCAGGAATGTACCTGACTTGGGTGAGTAACTTAGTGCTCCCATCCTCCATTTTGATTCTCACAGATCCAATACCAAGCACTCTGCAGGCTTTGTTGTTTCCCAAAAGAACAGATCCACCATCCTCTTGCTTAAATACCTCAATCCAATGCTTATTTGAAGTCATGTGGAACGAGCAGCCACTGTCCAGGATCCACTTAACACTAGTATCCTTCTCTGCTGCAACAAGGACCTCAGCACTCTCATACCCATCTTCAGGAACCGAAACCTCTGCTTGAGCAGGTTTCTTCCCTTGTTTCTTTGACTCAGGACAGTCTTTTCTGAAGTGTCCTTCCTTGCGACAATGGAAACACTTATAGCTCTTCTGAGTAGCTTCTATTTTCTGACCACTAGGACTCTTACCTTTGTTGTGCTTCCTCAACTTCTTCTTGTCATGTTTGTCAAACTTCCTCTGCATAGTTAAGCCCTCCGCAACATCCCCTGCTGACTTAGCTTCAATCTGTTTAGATTTCAAGGCTGACAACACCTCCTCAAGACTCAAAGTTTCTCTGAAATACTTCATAGTTACCACTAAGGTAGAGTATGAAGCCGGAAGTGAGTTCAATATCATGATGGCCTAATCCTCATCCTCGACTTTAACTCCGATATTCTCCAGATCTATCACTATCTTGGAGAACTTATCCAGGTAATCATCCAAGGACTTTTCATCAGTCATCTTAAACCCAAACAACTTTCCCTTCAAGTAAACCCTATTAGTCAGTGTCTTGGTCATGTAGAGTTGTTCCAACTTCAGCCAAACCCCTGCTGCAGTCTTCTCCTTGGACACCTCTCTCAAAACCTTGTCCCCAAGATACAAGATCACTGTGCGGTAGCCCAGCTCCAGCAGCCCTTCCTTATCTTCCTTGGACATAGTCTCCGGAAGCTCCTTCTCACCTAGCAGAGCTTTGACAAGCTTTGTTTGAACCAAGATGGCTCTCATCCTTTGCCTCCATAGGGAAAAGTCTCCCTTTCCATCAAACCTCTCCATCTCAAACCTCATCGGAGTCAATCTGATTGCCGTACGGGCTCTGATACCAATTGGAGAAGCCTACGCCCCAATCTACCGGAAACAACTCAGAACAACAATCTGTAACATACCTGAAACAGGCCTGAAACAGTACTTAGTTACACAAGAGATTTATCCTGGTTTCCAAGCCACACTCTGGGTGGCTAGACTAGTCCAGCAAACAGGAGTTTATTGATGTTTGAAGGAGGAAGAACCAAGAGGTTACAGCAAACCTCTAGCCGAAAACCACCAGCTACCGCTCACTTCTCTCTTTACTACAGACCAGCCCACTCAGACGCTCCATATGACAGACCACGCACACCACAGAGACTTACACACTGGACTCACTTGTCCAGCTACAAGACAGACCGACACCTTTATAGCCCCTGTTGCAGACACACAGAATATTAGGCACACTTCTGCTGCAGCAGGTGCCAGCCTGACGCAGCACATAACAGACTGTGTGCTTTGTCTTGAACTTTACATATTTGTAACATGACCCAGACTACTATGTATTTGTAACTACATACCCTGAGACTCAAAATACAAATAAATTCAAAATCCTGTAGCTATCTTGGAAATCAAGCAATCTTCAAATGATCTTCTTCCACCAGATCAAGTAGGCACCCAGATTACATGGTGCACTGGAGTACTTGGTTGTCAATGATTTGTTTGCTGCTTTGAGAAGTAAAATATGCATTGGGAGGATTCCCATGAAAGGAAACAAGAGTCGTGCCACTGCGAATCTCTTTCGGTGGTCATTAATGCCAGTTGATGATATGCATATGCAAATTTGGATGCTTAAACTGAGAAATAAAATGGTGGGAGCGTTGATGTTGTTGAATGGACTGTTAGTAGTAGTGCATATGGATTATATTTTAAGTGGATCTTGTGGTCATGTATGGAATTTTGATGCCAGTGTATCTAATTGTGTATGGTATTTTCCGGAACAATGGATTTTAGTGCTCTCCTTGATTCAAAGACATATGTTATTGTCTTGGCCATCAGCAAGGACTCGTGCAAACAATTTGATAGTCAAATTTGAGGTTTATATGGATCTGAAACATTGTTCTTATCTGCAAAGTATTGGTGTCGGTCTCATGGTGAGTATTATCATTGGTAATGTATTTATGAAGACTGACGTTGTGCAGCGAGTTGCTCAGCTATGCTAATCTCAGGGAGGCATTTGATCAGCGTGTCTAATGATAATTGTTGTTCCAAATGTATGACTTGTTTTAGAAAAGAATAGTTCAAGTCTTGAAGGCTATCAAAGAGAGCAGAACAAGAACCTAGTTAGGACAGAAAACTAGTCAGAGCTAAGACAGGGTGGTTTACTAACACAAGCTAGGAAAGGGTGATTTCCTAATATGAATTTGGAAATTCTAGATCTACAAGTAGTACAACCTGAAGAAGGATTTCTATTATCAACATAGGAAATCTTGATAAGGATGGGTTTAGGAAACCTAGTCATAGAAGGTTTTGTATAATTTCCTAAAGCTGAATTTTAGAATTACAAATGTCATTAGGAATTATGATGACTTAGCCATATATATAGAGTTTAGATTTGCTGAAGAAAAACAACCCAAGTAAAACCTAAAGCTTATACATTCTATCGAGAGACTTGGAGTCAGAAGGAGATTGTGAAGTTGTGCCTGTGACAGGACAATTTTGCAAGGCATATCAGTTCTGCTGATACCCTGCTGCTGAAGACTACTGTAGCAAACGAGGTGAGACAGAAACTCAGGAGGAGTTGTCTTAGACAAGTAGGAGAAGTTTCTCTACCTACAAGGTTGTAAGTTTAGGTTTATTGAGTTGTAGTATAGGTCGTCTTGTCATAAAAATGTTGTACTAAACTCTGAGAATAAATCTAATACTTGTTGGACCCGGGAGAGGGTTTCCACACTACGGACAAGTTGTCCTGAAGTGGGTTAACAAACTGCGTGTGTGACTACATTGTTATTGTCAGTGTTAACTATTTTAACATAAGCTGTCACAGACAGTAAGTAACCTGTGACAGGCAAATCAGCGTATTAGGACTAAATCTATCTAGGATAATAGAATTTCAATTGGTATCAGAGCGGGAACTCGACACACAGAGTTAGATCACCGATGAAGATGAGTTTTTATGAAGGTAGTCACAGACCCCCTTTACTAGAAGGAAGGAACTATAGATATTGGAAGGCTAGGATGCGTGCCTATATCAAAGCCTTGGATGATTCTGCTTGGACAGCTATTGTTAATGAATGGATCCCCCCTCAGAAGGTAGACATTGATGGTAGTCTCAGCTTGAAAGATGAACTTGAATATAATGCTAAGGAAAAGAAAGCTGCTTTAGATAACTCTAGAGCTTTAAGTGCCATATTCGCTGCTGTAGACGAGAATAATTTTAGACTTATCTCAAATTGTGAAGTTGCTAAGAAAGCTTGGGACTTGCTTCAGACAACTTATGAAGGGACTGACAAAGTGAAAGAAGTTCATCTACACATGTTATTGTCAAAGTTTGAGAATTTGAAGCTGCAGCAAGATGAAACCATAACTGAACTTCATGCTAGACTCTTAGACATCTCCAATGAAGCAGCCTCCCTTGGGAGACCATTACCTGAAGCAGACCTTGTTCGCAAAGTTATGAGAGCACTCCCTATAGAATATCGTATGAAGGTTGTAGCTATTCAAGAATCCCAAGATGTGTCTAAGCTGAAGCTAGATGAACTAATGGGGTCATTGAAAACGTTTGAGATAATGCTTAATGAGGATGCTCCAGCTAAAGAATCCTACAATTTTAGCCTCAAATCTGATGTTAAGAAGTTGTCCGATGCCCGCCCAAGACAAGCATCTGAAGCTGACAGACCTTACTTAGAAATAAGCATGACTCTGAAGCTGAGATTCAGTGTCATGAGTGCAGCGGCTATGGACATATTAAAAAGGAATGTGCAACATACTTAAGAAGGAAAAAGAAGGCTCCAGCAACTAGCTTAGTGATATAATCTGAACAATCTAGTGATGATGGACAAGCCAACAATTACCTAGCCTTAGCCACCATCGATGATTCAAACATCCCTGTCATAGAAAACACGCAGAGTGTCAATGAAGCTTCTGGAGAAACTAATTCTGTCACAGATAGTGAAGAAAGCTGTCATAGAGAGAAATCTATAACAAACTGTCATGAAGAAGAACAAGTGACCAGTTGTCATAAAGAACCTCCATAACTAATGAAACTTCTTCAAGTGGCTGTGACAGTGATAAAGATTTTAGTAAGGATGATATTTGTGAAATGTTTGTTGATGTATTCCAAAGATGGGAAAAAGACCAGATTGTGATATCTACACTTAAGGATGACAAAAGTAGATTGTTAACATCCTTAGCTGAGATTGAGAATAAGCTGAAGAAGGAGAAAGAAGATCATTTTGTGACTAAAGCTGAACTTGTTCGAGTTCAAAAATTTTCCAACATGTTGAACAAAGGAACAAAAGACTTGGACAACATTCTAGATGCTCAGCGAGCTGGATCACAAAAATCTGGAATAGGCTATGACTATCAGAAGACTTTAGGTGTTACAAAGTTTGTCCCAGCCTCTTGTTTCAGATCGCCTTATCTACCTATTGTCTATGTAAAACATTTCGAAAGAAATTGAAAGGAAAACAAAATCTGTTTTTTTTGTTTTTTTATAATAATTTATTAAAGAGATCCATGCAAGCCAGATCAGGCATTACAAAGCCTCGATAATACGAGTAAAAGCAAACACAGGTCGAGATAAAAACAACTTAGTTAACCCCTGATTCAGAGGCTAAATGCAAGAATCATCTAATCATTTGTTGATTCTGTATCTTTCTCTGCTCATGCCAGCTATATCATCTTGGGATGATACAAGATTTGTGGATGGTTGTAGACATTCATCTCTATGCAGTGGCTAGACATTTGGTTGTTGTCTTCCACTAGTGCTCTGATTACTGGTTTTGGCAGGTTGACCTTCAAGAAATACTCTCCCAGAGCGGTAGTACAGCCGAGAGCAATGACAGCTCTGATTATTTTGAGCAAAGTATAGTTGGGAATTGGTTGAGAAGACGTCTCTTAGCATACATTACCTCAACGGAGGTTTCGATTGATGAGTCTTGGATGAAACTCATGCAGTGATGAGAACTTTGAATGCTACCTATGATTATACCATACTTGTCTGCAGCTTCTATTGTATGAATAATGAACCAGATGAGGGCATTAAAGTCAGATGAACTTAGAATTGAGCTGACCAGAGCTAGTCTAAATTCGCCGCCATGAGTACGAATAATGGCGCCACCTTTGCAAGTTCCTTCCCGAGTTCGCATTGCAATGTTACAGGTAACATTAGAAGCGCCTTGGGCCCATGCATGCCATACTCCTCTATTAAGATCAACAGTTGGTTTGCTGTGAATTCTGCAAGCCTCTAACGTTAGATCATTTTGCATTGATTTGATGTAACGCTTATTAATAGAAGTTGCAAATTCAGGCACCCATTCTATAATGTTATACCACCAGTTGACCTTCCTTTCTTCATAAATCATTTTATTTCGAGCGTTCCAAAGCTCCTATATAGCGCAGGCAGCAAGACCATGATACGACCGAGTTGGTTGTATCGGATTAGATGAACAGATGAAGGGGATGAGATAACAGAAGAGTTTGAGATGAGAAATTGAAGAGGATGAGATTAGGGTTTAGAATAGTGAAAGGGATAGAAATTGATTTAATTCATTCATTGCCTTCATACCTCTATCATGTTCCATACTTATACAATATAAAGTCACATTACAATACTGCCCTCGACTAGTCGTAACATTCCTCCACCCTTCAAAAAACCTTGTCCTCAAGGTTAGAAAAATGACATCTCTGGTGATCTAGACATAGAAAACCATAAAAATACAAGAATGGTTACGCTGCCAAAGTTAGCAGTAAACCACTTCCTGCAGCAAGTTGCAATGGCAAATCTACTATTCTGGAAAATCCTACGCTGGCAGTCTATGAATGCTAAGTCCAAAACCCAAATTGAGAAATGTTGAAAATCCCCTAGTGGCATCGTCTTTCCAGATTGATAAAACACTATCATCAGCATTTGATATAGAAATGCAGTAAAGTCCTATTTCCCATGCTTCCTGTCGACACTCAACATTTACATTTTTGTGTTTTTTAAGCAACGACACCTCTAGGGACTTGGATGGCATCAAACTGAGTTGAGGGAAACCACTTCTACCCATTAATGTCACTGTTTCCAACCCAGCTGATAAAAGCATGATAATCATAAGTTCCTTAGCATTCTTCAACTCATCTAATGCTTGTGCTATTGCATTACCTCCCAATGAAATTTTCCCCAACCAAGTTGGTAACAATTCCATAATAATAAAGGCATAACGGGTGATAAGAGGACTAAAATAGGTTGCTAAAGCCAAATCCCTACTCACCCTGGTGTATTCAACAGCATGAATACACTGCAAAATGACTTCAATCTCTATAGTATTAGGATGAACACCTTTCATCAGCACTAAAAGATGTATGTGTTCACAGTGAAGTTCCTGACAATCGTTTGTTGAATAACTGCATAGCCAAATAATAACAGCAACCCAGCGTGCATCTGCAGTAAAAAATCTGTATTTTATGGGCAAGTGAATAAAAAGATGACCGCCACTTTCAATCTCATGCCAAGATCCAACAACAATCAGAGACTGAAACATTGAGATAATAACCCCGGTTGCCGACAAGGCTGAAAGTAGGCTCGTTTGGTATACACGTTTAGCCCTACCATTACTTCTTGCCCTAGGCATTGCGAGCACGAGAAATCTGTCTAATGATGTAGCAGCAACAAACAAGAAATTCAATAACTTGAATACCGATTCATCAATTTGGTTTGAAGAGAGCACTAGAGTCCACTGTTCCATAAAATACCAAATGCAATCACATAAACAACAAGTGGCCTTTGTTGTCACTAAATAATCCTTGCAAAAAAAACACCCAATATGCACGGAGAATAACTGTCCATTCAGTTGGCTCTGAATGAAAAGTGTGTAATGTTCTTGAATATGAACACCGTCATCCTTTGACATATAAGTTGTTGCACAAATCCATGAAAGTGTAATAAATATGGTGATGTCCTCTTTCAGTGGAGCTTGCGTCCGAACAAAAAGCAAGGTTGAAAGGTGTACCAAACACATGCCAGAGTTTGGGGCTAAAAACAGATCCATCCAGCTTTCAAAGATATATAAAGGCACATCTCTAACCCCATAAGGAACAATGCAGTTCAAAGGTGCAAGTATCTCTGTTAATGGAGACTCACCTTGTATATTTTGGTATATTGATAAATGCTGTTCAAGAATCAACCTCTCGGCAGCATCCATATCCATTAGCAGTTGTATTATCTTCATAATTCCCAAGCACAAACTGCTCTCATTACCAATCAATCGAGCTAAAAACCGCTCGGTCATCTGTTTTTCCGATGAGAACTTCCAGCTGATTAACATGTATTCATCGTGATTTAGTAGCCAGTTGCACTCACTTGAACTCCAACGAGCATGACTTCTCATAAATTCTGCCCATGACAATGACTCCTTCCTTTGAATCGAAGAGATCATTAAACCCCGATATTTTATGCAACTCAAATAACCACAGTTGACATAAACTCTCATTTCCCTATTTAACTTTGCCATCTTTCCGATCGCTACACTTACGAATCTATCAGGTGGTTTTGCTGGTGGAAAACAAAACATCAATTTCTCCTTGACATTCTGTCGAACACTTTGAATGCTTAAATAACCAGATTTACTTGAGCAATGTGACTTAAACTGTAACTCCTTGTGTGCTGCATATTCACCCAGTAAATCATCCAAACAACCATCATCCTCTAGGCTTTCCTCAAGCGCAATCAACTCAGATAGTGGTTTCTCTAGATTCATTTCATCCCCAACTGAGTGAACAACCAGTTCTGTTTTTGGCTCTGAAGAAGGACATAACTCCGATGGAATCAAAGAAATCAGGTCGTCATCGTTTCCTGAAGCGCTGAACTCCTCATCCAGTTTAGACTCAATGACAACATCAACCATATTAAGGTCCTCCTTCGAAGGTGGATGAACCAAGGGTGGAGACGCTAGGTGGTCCGTCGGTTGTGGATTTCGCAACTGCTTGAGTGATATCAACATTTGTTCCATCATACCACGCATCTCTCTCAACTTAGCACCACTTTCTACAAATGTATCTTCGATTCGCTGAAATCTTTCTTTTATAATGCCGGTTTTGTGGCTGATAGAACGGAGAGCCTCCAAGTCTGATTCGTGTAAGTTCAACTCTCGATGAAGAAGCACCATTTGATACGACCGAGTTGGTTGTATCGGATTAGATGAACAGATGAAGGGGATGAGATAACAGAAGAGTTTGAGATGAGAAATTGAAGAGGATGAGATTAGGGTTTAGAATAGTGAAAGGGATAGAAATTGATTTAATTCATTCATTGCCTTCATACCTCTATCATGTTCGATACTTATACTCCCTCCGTCCCACCGAATGCTTCCTATTTGGCATTTTCAATGTAAAATAAGAAACCAATATTTAAGGAATAAAAAATTCTAATGAAAATCTGATTAAGACTAAATTTTCCCACCAAAATTTTGAGACCAAAATTAATTTATCAAAAGTAAACTTTCCCACCAAAATTTTGAGATCAAAATTTTGAAACTAATATCTAGGGTTGTTGGTGGTGATTTTTCAATTTTGATAGTTGGTTTAATTCAATTATAATAATTAATTAGTTAGTATAATTAATTATGTTTAACTAGTAAATGTAATTAGAGTGTTATATTTTAATATTTATTTTTTGCCAAAAAAGGAAATAGGAAGCATTCGGTGGGACACCCAAAATGGCAAAAAGAGAAGCATTCGGTGGGACGGAGGGAGTACAATATAAAGTCACATTACAATACTGCCCTCGACTAGTCGTAACAGACCACTTGCTAAGCAATCAATATAATCACCATTTGATGGTTTTAACCAAACTCTTGTTGATGAGGTCTGAGAGTGAATCCTCGGCCTATCAAACATATAGCCAAGCTTACTCCAGAGTTGGATTGCCCACTCGCTTTTAAAAAATAGGTGCCTGGCATTTTCTAGTGAAGGGGAGGTACAACACACACATTTTGAAGTTATGGGTATGCCCATGCATCTAATACGGTCCTCTGTTGGTACTGCATTATGAAATACTTTCCAGAAAAAAGCTGATACCTTTGGAGGAATCCATGCTTTCCAAATATAGCAGGCCCATTCTTTAATTTCATACTTTGTCTGGAAGAATCCCAGAAGACTTTAGCAGAGAAACTGTCATTACCTGAGTGATGCCACACAAAGCAATCATCACATAAAATCTGTGTTTATTGTATATAATATGCATCCTTATATAGAGAGCGTCTCTGGTGGATTCACTACTATTTGATGGATCTATGAGTCCAGATCTGGACCACATATTTGATAGATCAAATGGTCTTTATGCTGACACATGTCAAGGTGATTAAATACTAGTTCAGTTACAAATGGACTAGACTTTAATTGCATGACTATCGTGAGGGTATTACTGTCATTTTGGGTGCCGCTCCGAAACGTCACTTCCCACCTTCAAACCCATTTCGCGAATTAACTCACCTTTGAAACCCATTTCGAAACGTAGCGGTGGAGAGAGGAAATCAAAATCAAGAGGGCGGCTGAGAGTACAAAGGCGACGAAGAGGCGACAGAGATAGCGACACCGGACGGGTTCTGATTTAGTGTTGCAAAAAATATTTTTACTTTTCACCATCCATCAATAAAGTGTTTCTCAAAATTGCAAGCTGCAACATAGGTTCGATAGAAGTGGATCCCCGCCTCAATTGACTGAAATTTTTGTTCATGTTTGGGAGTTAAGTGTTCAGCACACAACGGAGTCCAATATGGAATGCAATACAACACAACACAGTGACGACTGCATGCTGAAGTGCAAGTGGATAAAAAATGCAACTATGGAATGCAACTACGAGGTGCAATAGTAAGGTGCACATGTGAGGTGCAACAGTTAAAATGCAGAAACCACCACCTTGCTCTGGCGCGCCGCCGGCTGGCGATCCCAATGCAGTTTCGCATTGATTCCCACCCAAAACATGGTCTTCACATTGATCTCGCGTATGGTACTTTGCAAAACTTGAAATCTCTTGAGAAACACTTTCGTCATTATCCATTGAATTCTAAAAACGGGTGAGGGTGATTGTTCGGTTGAGTATGGATTGAGATGAACTGAGATGGGTTTACAAGTAAACGGGTGAGAATGGGTTGAGATGGATTGAGAATATGGGTCGGAGTTGATTAAGGAGATTATGATAAAACTTGAAATTCTAAAAGCTTGAGGTATGAAAATAGTGGAGGGAATGAAAAAAATGACATTACGAAAATGAGAGAAGGGTTGATTAAGGAGAGAGGGTTCAAAACATCACATTGCATTAAATGTGATTAAGGAGAGAGGGTTCAAGACATCTAATCATGCATTAAATGTTAACTAAACTAACTAAACTAACTAAAATGCTAACTATTCCCATATTACCCTTTAGTTGGACTAATAGTTGACCATTGCTAACCATTAATCTAAAATCATCCAAAGGCTAATAGTTGGACTCATGGATCCACCAAATAGTAGTGGATCCACCAGAGTAATTCTCTCCTTATATAATATGCATCACATAAAATCATCACAAAACCTATGCAACTCTTTCTATTCTTGGTTATTGTTTAATTTAGGTTTGTCTAATAGTCTAAATTTAGGAGTCTCGAACTTTCTCCACTCTCCAGCTTGAGTAGTAATGGAGTAGTCCAGCTGGTTTCGATGGCAGCGGGTCGAATTATCAAAGCAGATACAATGGCTGGATTTCTTTCAAAACAGTGTTACGTCGTTTTGTTTATAGCATGGAGTAGTCCACCTTGTAGGAACATCTTTTCTTAAAGCTCTTTTATTACCACTTAATCCCACTTGCTCAACACATTCAAAGAATCTGTGTTTCCTTGACATCGATCTCTTAATATTATTTTATATTATCACGAACCTTGACAACATAATCATCAATAGCTTTCAACCCATCTTGTACAATGAGATTCAGAATATGGGCACAACATCTCACGTGGAAAAACTGGCCATTAAGCAAGAGAAGTTCCCTTAAGTTCAACTGTGTCTTTAGCATATCCACGAAAGAATTATTTGCAGATGCGTTGTCCAAACTCCAAAGTGATAGAAAATAAATTCTTGTTGATTCCCCAATCATAAATCAAAGAATTGATTTTTTCAGCAAGGGCACTTCCGGTGTGTGGTGGAGGCATGTGACAAAATTTAGAAGTCTTTTCTGAAGAATCCATTCACTATCAATAAAATGAGCTGTAAGTGCCAATATCCATCTGTTGTATGAGAGCTCCAAAGATTTGAGGTTAGACATATTCTTCCTTTTGCTTTGCTTAAAAGTACTTGCACCTTGACTTTTCGGTTTCATATAAACTTGTGATATGATTCTTAACTGTATTTCTGCAAGGTAAGCGAAGGTCCGAAGATATGTAGTCAAAAACTGCTCTAATTCCTTTATATTCCACAAAACTGAACGGCAAGTCATGCTTAACTACAGCTTCAATAACCAATTCACAAAATCTATCATATCTAAAAGTAGGAGAACATATAGCTGAATGAGGTGATACTCCTGAACCTTGACAAATATCATGGTGACGGATAAGATTTCCAGTTCCAGAAGAAGACATAAATTGAAATTCTTTACCACATTTTTTGCACTTTGCAAAAGTCTTCCCATTCGTAGTTACTGGTAGTACTTCAAACAAATCTCAACATCGAGAAGTTCTCTTTCTTTGTTTCCTACTTAGAGTTGATTGTAGACTTGTTGATGTATTTTGAGATTCCATAATATTAATACCCTGTATAATACAAGTGAATAACATAAGTTCTGAGACAAGTGAATCAAAGTTCAGAGAAGAGTATAAATATTAAAAACTATTTTACATTTTGAGACAAAAACTTTAGCTTTAAGATTGGTATCAACCAAAACTGACGGTAATATATGTCATAGCTTATTCACAATTTTACATACTCGAGAAACATTAAATAGTTAAACCAGAGAACTGCTGATTATTATGTTTGATATCTATGGTTAATTTCTTTAGTGCTAATATGTATCAACCTAAGTAGTAACACAAAAGGGGGTTTGATCAAATAAACACAGCAAATTCAACCTACATTACTGAGTTATGTACGAATAGCTCGTGATGGCTCAAAACCTTCAAGTTAAGGACCTAAACTTGTCTCAATCCAAACAAACAACCAACCATTTTCACCCAAGGCCATAAGAGTTGAAACATTAACAGTTTATGGAGATATAATGTCTGCTAGATTATCCAGTAAAGTCCAATTATTGAAAATCATGAAAAAATGTTACCTGAATCCTAACGTAGTTTCACTACTACATATTATGTTTATAACAGCGCTTTTTTTGGCCCTTTAACAGCGCTTCTTGAAGCGCTGTTGAAACGAGTGTTGTTGTGAATAACTGATTTATTACAGCGCTTTTTTAGAAAAAGCGCAGTTGTTTATGAACGTTTTTAACAGCGCTTAAAAATAAATAAGCGTTGTTATATATGACAATTTTTGACAGCGCTTAAACAAATAAGCGCTGTTAAAAAAGTAAACTTACAACAGCGTTTAAACATAAAGCGCTGTTGTATAATTAAAAAATTTAAATAATTGGAAAATAAAAATAATAAAAATAATTTTTACTACAGCGCCTTTTTATATTTAAGCGATGTTGTATGTTAACTACTTTTACAGCGTTTTTATTATTTAAGCGCTGTAAAATTTTGATTATTTTTTAAAAATTAAATCGCTATTATTAAGAATTTCTTTCTTTTACAACGTTCAAATTAAAGAGCTGTTTTGCAATAAGATATTTATTATAATATTTTCGGGGATTAGAAAAAACGGTTTTTGTAATTTAATAATAATTAAAACCATTTTAAAGGCAATTATTTTTATTTAAATCGTAATATTACAATGAAATTAAAATCATTTTAACTTTCAATTTTTTTACTAAAACCCTAGCCTTCGTACTGAATTTGTCTCAGTGCTCGTCTTGAATTTGTCACATTACCCTCGACATTATCACAAAATTCGACAAATCTGCAAGAAAATAACAGTGTTAATATAAAACGAAACAAAACATAAAAGCTTAACGAAAAATTTCAATATAAAACACTCTCTCACAAAAAGGTGTTTATCCTTACTCGAATCGGTGAAGAACTATGCTAATTTGACACAAAAATTTCAATGTAAAGTTTGATATATATAGAAAGATTGTAGCGGGAAGTTTGAGCGCTAAATTAAAATTCCGAAATTTTAAATATCGAATGTGGACTGTTAGATTATTTTAAGCAACGATTGGGATTAAAATCTGTGCGAAACTGAGTCAACCAATCACGTCATTTCTCTCTTTAACAGCGCTTAAAATATATAAACGCTGTTAAAGAGCATTTTTTTAAAGGAAATCGAATTAAAAAACTTTCAACAGTGCTTATCATGTTTAAGCGATGTCGGATACTATTTACAACAGCGCTTAAACATAATAAGCGCTGTTGTAAACCGTTGATATTTGTTTTGTGTTTTCTTCAGAATTTATTTATTTTTAAAAAACAAATTTAGTTGAAAATTTGATTTATGAAGCTAATAACTCATTTACTTCAAAAATAATTATTGACTTGCATTTTTGTTGTGTTTTGATTAATGAAAAGTATAGTTGATCAAAAATGTACATTGTTCAACCTATTGCTTAGTAAAGACACACAGTACAAATTTTTAAATGACAACTATTTCGAATGCTTATATATGTTCTCATGATATTTTAATAAATTGAATGTTACTTATTGAGTTTTTAAATTCTTAACTTAACAACACCTTTAAAATTTATTACCTGATTTTTAAAACTTAAAAATACTAAAAAGATGTCTTTTACAGCGCTTTTACAAGAAATAACCGCTGTAATATATGCATTTTTTCGATTTAAAATTATTAATTATAAATGTACAGTGTTTATTTGAATTTAAACGCTGTAAAAAGTAATTATTTTATTATTAATTTTAAAATATATTACATCGTTTATTTATTTAAACGCTGTCATAATTAGGGTTTGGATTTAGGGATTAGGGTTCGGGGTTCAGGGTTTAGAACCCTAATTACGACAGCGCTTTTTTAACATTAAACATTGTTAAAAGTTATTATTTTATTATTAATTTTAATATATATTACAACGTTTATTTATTTAAACGCTGTTATTATTAGGGTTTGAATTAATGGTTAGGGTTCGGGGTTCAGGGTTTAGAACCCTAATTACGACAACGCTTTTTTAAATTAAACGCTGTTATAAGTCAGTTTATTATTTAACATTGAAACGCTGTTAAAAGTAGAACTTTAGACAGCGCTTATTCATATAAGCGCTGTAGTAAACTTTTGACAGCGCTTTCTCATAAAATGCTGTGTTTATTTACCTTACAACAGCGCTTATTAATTTAAGCGCTGTTAAAAGTGTGTTTTTTTGCAGCACTTATTTACAAGCGCTGTTAAATGACTATTCTATACTAGTGTTTTGGGGATGCTACAACCAACCATTCATTCCAAAACCAAGTGAACTGAAACATCGAATACATTCCCATATCAAAACTGAATTTGGGGATATTTTTAGGGTTAATAAGCAAGAAAATCTAAAATCAAAGATCTCAATTTCAAAGTAAGAACAACACAAAATTCATGAAGAACAAAAGTAGATGGGTACCTATAAAGTGAAATTAGGGTTTACAAAGTGATTCAATTGAAGTGGATTGAGAGGGAACGACGTCGGCGATTTCGATTGAGTGAGCGACCAGAGGCTGGAGCGGCTTCGCGATTGGAGTGAGAAGATCCGTAGGGTTTCAACCGGTTCGACCGGTCCGATTGGTTCAAACACTTAATTGATCGGTTCAATTGTAATTGGTAAACGGATGATAAACGGATCATGGATTATCCGTTTCATCCGTTTATTAAATGGGTGGTAAACGGGTATGGTTAATTTGATCCATTTAACTAAATGAATGGTTAATGGATAAATTTAAATGGATGGATTATGGATTATAAATGGATTTGGATGAAATTGACAGGTCTAGTATTAATATAGGTTAGCCATACTTTAGGTAGCCATGTAAATAGTAAATTGCTATATAAATCTGTAAATGCTAGTGTTCTAAATCATCGAATATTCCAAAAAAACCAACTCGGGTATCACCGACTCATCTCCGACAACCTGCCCCGATTGTGCTCTTTCCATTTCATCTCGATCCTGTCTTTCAACAGTTATCAAACAATAAATGATAGACAATTGTTTCCGTTTTTAGAGACAAATCTTTGCTAAATTTCCACAATACGATATTTCTAAATATGAAAAAAAAGTTTCAGTTTTAAAATGGCAGTCAGCTTCTGACATGCAGTGATTTGACTGTTGAGAGTCTAATAAGGTTATCATAGCGCTGCCATCATAGCTTGGCGCTTCATCTCAGCAGCTTTGCCACTTCCTCGGAAATACATGTAAACTTGCTGCATGAATATGTCGTTTTTAATTGCGGGTATGAGTAAACTCAAGCATGGATCAGGGTGAGAACGTAGTTAAATCGCATACCTGAATGACCCAAATGCTCACTAGTGATTCAATGGCAAAAAAGGCGAACCCGATTAAGTAGAATATCTGTGAAAGAGGCGAGAATTCTTGAATAGGGGCAGAACAATAATGCTTTGTCAAATGGAGACCGATGCATGATATAGATTATATATACAGAGTTTGCATCCTGTGGATCCATCCAATTTGGTGGACTCAAGGATTCCCTCTTGCATCCGTTGATTGCATTTTTTGGATGCACCAGATTGTGCCACGTCGTTGCATTTGTCATGTGCACATCACGTGCAACTCACATGTTTCATTAATGCGTTGGCAAAATCTGGTGAGTCCAAAAAATGCAATCAACAAGTGCAAGAGGGGATTTACGAGTCCACCAAATTGGATGAATCCACATGATACATTTTTATATATACAAAAGGGACGACTTACTGCCACAAAACCGCTCCAGGTCAGAATCGCGATTGCAGGGAGGATTCCTCTGTTGTTCAAGCAAACATTGTCACATACTATAATTCTAATTAGATGCACAAAGATATTTTCATATTCACCCTCATGAATATCAGTGCTGAAGTGCATTCTTAAAACATTTGGATTGTATACTAACAGATTAGCTGCAGAAATAATGTTATAGGCTCATTTATGTTGCATGGGCTTACGTGAGTGATTCACCCTTGAAGATAATTGGAGGAGCCACAGCAGCGAAGACACAAAAGCCAATGTGAAACTGTGAAATAGAAAACAAGGTGATTGATTATTCAACACGTCCAAGTAACCATATACATGTACTAAATGATGAGAAATTCATAGGGGTTTACCGAGTAACTCAGTAGAAACATACCGAACTTTAAAGCGCTATCAGTCCTGCATGCATAAGTATATTCACTTAATGGTATGGCCAAACAAAAACTGATGATGAATTTGGTAACATATTTAAACAGATAGCTCGGTATACCTCATGGCTCGATAAAGTGGACGATACCACAAAACATAGGCTCCTGGGACCCCTGATAGGAGGTAAATAATGGCCAGGAAACAGAGTGACAGATCTGAATAACGTCCATGTTAGAACCTTGATATAAAGACCCTTTCGCATCGTATTTCATAGAATGGAAAATAATAAAGATTAAAGACTGCAATTCTCACCTGAGCCATTAATCCATGCTACTGTGCAAGCTACCACATTCCAAACTAAACATACCACAATACCTGTATGATAAATATATAGATTCGGAATCAAAGCTGGCTGGGAAGATCAAAGTTTTACAAAAGTCTATCATGCTAATGAAGGTGAAAATACCTAGCAATGTTGTAAATGCAACATATTGCAGTTTTTGCAAATGGATTGGGATGTCGTTTGGAATATCATGATGGATTAACGGGAGAAATGGTGGCCAGTTCTTCTCCTCTAGAACGACTCCGGCTAAAAGAAAGGAGGATTAAAGTTAGATGTGAGTAATATAAAATTGTGGATTGCTGCTATGGTATTAACCTTTTGATATCGCCTCTTCCTTCCTCTTTAGTTCCTGTAAAGTACACATAAACAGAGATGAATATCGACCTCTACAACAGTGGCTTGAAGTTCCGCAAAGAGATAATGATCAATGCACCTGCTCTCTCCTTTTCAACTCAGCCTCCTTAGCTTGAAGTTCTTTCTCCCTGGCCTTCAAATCCTGAATAAACGGTAACTAAATCCATAAACACACAATCCTTTGTATAATACTAAAATATTTCCACCCCAATCTCATACCTTTGAAGAACCAGAACCGAGAGGGATATCTACATTAGCACTTCGATCGTAAGGCTCCGGAGGAAGAGGTGTAAGCTTCGAGCTAGGAGCGGGAGCCACATTCGCATTGTTCTAATCCATTATAAATAAAACAGTATCCAAAGAAGCAGCATTGAGATACAAATGATGATGATGATGATGAACGAATGCAAACAAAATTAACCAAGAACAGTTAACAAATTTTTCAGAAAAGAAGAACTCGCTAGGTGATAAAGTAAGTTCAGGGATTTCAATACATCTCTTCTGTTCATCGGGTTGACCACTCACCGCAAACGGATTGACGTCATCTTCGTCGAACGGATTGGAAACTCCTGCCATTGAAAATTCTAGGAAAAACAAAACAAAATAAAAAAGCAGGACGAAAAGGAGAAAGACAGAGGCTCGGGATTAACGGTCGACCGATTGAACTTCGAGGATAATATTGTCTTTCGCGCTCTCTCAGGTATTCTACGTGAGGTTGTTTTAATGTTAGGACAAAATAATTTTGTTTTTAGAATTGCCCCGCTTCTAAAATTAACTTTCTCAAATGCATCACTTATGAAAAATATTTTTCAATTGCCCTATTTCTAATGAATCCGGTTTTATCGCACCTAGATTGCTTCAAAAAATAATGACTACGGCTTTACGAAACCCGGAACTTGAAAAATAATACAATCCGGTGTTAGGAAAACCGGACTGGTCACAAAATGAACCAAACCCAGTAAAACCGTCCGATTCTACGTATTGTACAACACATAATCATTTATATTGAATCCGATTTTCCAGAAACCGGATTCAATTATTTTCAACAAAATCCTAATCTCAAATCGCACTCATACGTTCCTTCCAAACTTACAATTTAATTGATTACTCACCTCGGAATAGCTTTCAAGTTGTAAACGGGTGTTGCCCTACTATATTGGGTGTTGCAAGCAATCCGGGTATGACAAACCCAAATTCATTAGAAATAAGGTATTTGAGAAACGTTTTTCATAAGTGAGGTATTTGAGAAAGTTAATGTTGGAAGTGGGGCAATTCTAATTTTTTTTTCCAAAAATTAGCGGTCGCCAAGAATATTAACTAACTCTTTGTTTGAATTTCTCGATCGATCGAGATTCACATCTCTTGTACTTCATTAACCGGTATGGGTTTCTCGGAGTAAGAAGTATAAATTCTTTTTAGTGGTCGACTGGGCAGCTGTACTTTCGGTTATTTAATCTGTAAACTTTTAATGGGAGAACTCCTCTACTTGACAATGAAACTATCAACTTAGATCTTATATTTAATTTCTTTCATTTGTCGAGAGTTTTTGCAGAATTCTTGAGAACCTCCTATTAAGAATCTGATTTTCGTCCAGTTTCGACCGGTTTTCATGTTAAATTTTTTTATTTGAATATTGTTGGGCCTTA